>DF237795.1:0-26833 GCA_000708835.1 Klebsormidium nitens | reverse complement strand
CGAGAATTTTATGCAAGTGTCGGCAGTCTACTGCTGCACTCAAAGTTCATAGAGTGGTCCCCGTGGTACCAGGTACTGACATTTACACCCTGTACCGTACCAGCTGGTTCAGTCTCGCCGGACTCATGGCCTGGTGCTTCTATTAAAGGGTGATACGGCGGCTCTGAACCCGATGGTACAAGGTACACGGTCGCCCAGTGCTTCCCGACGTCGTACAGCGGCTTTGGACGACACCATATTGATGGCTTCGCCATTTTCAATAACGCGTACGCTCGCGCACACCCGGGCGCACACAGAACAGCAAAGAAAATGGCATGCCAAAAAGGGGAGTAGACCGCAGATACAATTTCCTTAAATAGCTGGGGGACAAGCCTGTTTGCTGTCACCAGCGTCCATCTTGTTGACGTTAACGAATTGGACGGTGCAGATCGCTCCGTCAACTTCCATACCAGAGGTCTTGATCACGTGGCAGGTCCTAGGTGCCAACAGCTAAAGCCCAAATTGCACTCTTAGACTGGCTTCATTAGCTGAAGATCGGACCGCTGTGACAGCGTTTCGGCCATCGGAGCGGGTCTGCGGTCCGCCTGTTTAACCTGCCGGTTACCCGGGTGGTAACCGACGGGGACTGGCGCCCCGAATATTAAGACCGCAAGGCTGCGGACTTGGACTGGGCGGTCGCGATGTGCGGTTTGCGGTTCATCATGTGTGGGTTGCCCGCCCGGTTCGCGGTCCCAACGACCGAAATCTGGAAACCACGGTTTAGAACCCCCCAGATTGACTGCGTTTGCGGTCGCAGACCGCAGTTCTTGTATCGCGTTGCGGTTTGCGGTCGCAGACCGCGGTACCCGGACGTACTGCGCTGTGCCCGGGTGGCCGGTTGGTTTGCGCTTGGCGAGGTGTACCGCATTGAGGCCAAGTAGGTTTCCGGTCGACGCGCAACCTTAACCATTTCCGCCGGCGACTCGGTACGGATAGGTATACCGGTAGGTACGGTAGTGCAGGCTGGCACTGCACCAGACAGTCCAGACTCCAGAGTCCAGCTTGTCAGCCCAGAAGGTTCAAAATGACTACCTTCAAAGGAAAATTTTGAGGGAAGATAGACGGTCTTGTCCGACTCTGCTGTACATACCCAGGGCCAGGGCTACACAGCCTACATTTTGGACACGCGAGGACGAGAAGCTGACTCGCGTTCTAGATTGCAGCTTGGCGGCAAGCGGCGGTTAACAAAGTCATCATCTTGCAGGAACTGTTATGAGGTAAGGCTGCCACTTGTATGAGAACTTTGATAGGTGGTTCAGATGTTGTAGGAAGGCTGGCCTGTTTGATATGGCGGGTCTGCCAGGCTAGAACGCCACACACCGGAAGAAGGTGATCTGGACAGTGCGTAGTTGTGCGCAGGAGGAGTCAAGATGTTGTGGTCGGGGATAAGCTCTCCAGGTTGCCGGTGGCTGTCTGGCTGACCCCGATGCTGCGTGCTGCTTGTGCGGCTGCTCCTGCCTGACCCGGGCTACGATGCTGCTGGGGTATCCCCCCGGCATACCGGAGGGGGGGGAGCTGCCCAAGGATGTCACTCAAGGGGGCAGCAGCTCCGGGGATGGCAGCTGGCTCCTGCGCTTTTTTGATTCCGCATTCTTTTGCGAGTGGATCGCGGTGTCGTACCTGTTTCGGTACGAGCACGGTGGGGTGCGCGACTATTTGTGCAACCGAATGTACGCGCTGCCGCTGGCGGGCATGGAGCGCTACCTCTTCCAGCTGTGCTTCATGCTCATCCAGTGCCCTAGCCCCTCGCTGGAGCGCTATGTGGTGGACCTGTGCACGCGCTCCCTGCACATTGCGCTCAAGGTGTACTGGTTGCTGCTGGCGGAGGTGGAGGACCTGGCAGATGCCAGCGCCCGCGCCGAGGTGGAGCGCCTGCAGCGCATCTGCGAGGAGGCCGCCATTCGCCATCTGCCGCCCACGCCCTGGAAGCTCAAGGGCAAGGCCGGCAAGGGCGACGCGAGGAGGAGGTTTGGGCGCGGCCGCCGGCTGCTGGCGCTGCCCTCCCTGCCCTCCCTGTCGTCATCCTCAGCCTCCAAGAGTCCGGCCCTACCGGCACCCGGCAAAGCAGACGGGGAACGGAAAGAGAGCCTCAGTGGGAGCCCGCTGACCCCGCGGTCCGACGAGAAGGAGGCAGATCTGACCAAGAGCAGCTCACTGCGGCGCCTGATGCCAGGCTCTAAGACCAAAGACTCGCCGAGCAAGCACACTAGCAAGGAGAAGGACGCCTTGAAGAAGGAGCGCGACAAAGAGAGAGACAAGGGGTCTCCCAAGAGCAGAACCCCCAAAGGAGAGGGGTCCAAGGGCAAGGACAGCTTCTGGAAGAGGTAGGGTGATGGGCAGGCATCGCGGGAGGGCCTGGACGAGGCGCGCCCTCGGAGCCTGGCCACCATCGGGCTCTGGCCACTCTCTTGCAAGCACTCTGGGCCACTCTGCGCCCGCCCTGGCGACGTTGGATGCAGATTGATGCAGGACCTATTCCTCGATTGACTGAAGGCTGCGTGCTTTCAAGGTCAAGTTGCTTGGTACTGACGCCGATTGCTCATCTTGCAGGCTGTGGCGAGACAAAGCGGAGGGGGAGGATGGGGAGGACTGTGACGAGCTGTCTCGCGTTGAGGCCACCGGGGCCCCTCGCTCCGTGTGCAAAAGTGAGGACGAGGGGGAGGCTGACCCACTGCGCAGCCCGAGCGTGGTGACCAAGAGCGAGGGCGAGGGCGAGGGCGAGCGGCTGCGCAGTTTCCGGAGCGTGGGCAGCACCAGCGAGGACGAGCGCCCCGGCTTCTGGAAGCGGCGCCTCACATTCAGCTACAGCGACCGGTAGGTGCCCCTCCGCGAGCAGCCGGGGGGGAGTGGGAGCAGGGGCTGCACCCGGTGGGCGCTGCTGCCAAAGTGTTTCCATCGAATTGACACCCTTGTAGCTGCCATTCTGCTGCCCTGGATGCTCCCTAATGAGCTCACGGATTGGAGCAAATACATAGCTGCTGTACCAGCGCGTGCGTTTCGTGTCAGAAAGCCTGCGACATTGACCCCTGCACATGTGACGGCCCCATGCTGGCGCAAGCAATGGCCTCAGCTGAGCTGTGCTTGCCTGTACCGTCGCATGCTTGACCTGGCATCCCCGTGTTGCAGAGAGAAGGAGACCGAGAGCATGGGGGAGAGTGAGAGTGCCGACGAGCGGGCCAGCCGGCGGCGCAGCAGCAAGCGGTTCCGGTGGCGCTCGCGGCGGGATGCGCACGAGCGCAGCGTGGAGAGTAGTGGGGAGAGCAGCGCGGACGAGCGCGAGCCCGGCAGCCGCAGTGTGGGCAGCAGCCGGCGCGAGAGGGAGGCGCAGCAGACCCTGGCGACCATCGGGGACAGCGGGAATGAGGCGGGCAGCAGCAACGATGAGGCGGAGGAGTGCCAGGCTGGCACAGCGCAACAGCGGGGGGGCGATGCAGAGGGCACGGTGGGAGGTAGCGCGGCAGTGGCGGTGGGGGCGGACACCTCAGTGGGGCCCTCCAGCGCAGCGCAGGGGGGAAGCGCGGGGGAGGCAGTGCCGGCAGTGCGGGGGCTGACTGTGGAGGTGGACGTGGGCGGCGGGGGGGATGGCGGGGACAGCCGCTCAGAGACCACGAGCCCAGCGGCCACGCCCGACAGGGTGGGCGACTTCAGCCCTAGCACGCATGCGCTGGAGCTGCAGCCTTCGCGCGCGGGAGCGGGGGGCAGGGCGGGCAAGGGCGGAGCACAGCAGGCGGGCCAGGCAGAGCGGGCGATGGTGGCGGGGAAGGGGGAGAAGGGGGGCAAGAACACGTTCCGGCTGGCGGCCCTGCTGTGGGGGAACGGCGACGTGGCGGTGGCGCGGCTGAAGAAGCTGGAGCAGGAGGCGGCCGCCAAGGGCCGCGAGGGCACCCTGCTCAGCCCCCCCAGCGCGGTGAGGGCCACCGCTGCGCACGTCGGGCCACGAGCTGGGAGAGGGGGGCCACCCCCCCGCCCAGCCAGGCTGCTCCTCCTGGCTGAGCAGGGGCTTACGTGTGCAGCTTCTCTGTGTGTGTGGCGGCCCGCGTGTGGCCCCTGCCCCTCACCGCTTGTCTTGTGCTGCAGGCTGCTCTGGCGCAGGCGGCAGCGCAGCCGCGGCTGCCCCGGCACCCCTCGTTCTCCATCCGCCAGGGGATCATCCACGCCACACAAGACTTTGTGCGTGCCCTGTGTGATGCTTCCTCCGGTCTGGTGGATGTGTATCCAATGGCGGACCGCCAGGTGGCGCTGAGACAGGTAGGCACGCAGCACGCCTGACTCACTCAGCTGCTTGGTCAGGGAGGCCTCTGGGAGCCTGCATGGACCGCGGCTTTTTGAAATCACGTGTGTCGCTGTCCGTGTGTATGTGTCCCGGCCCCTCTGTTGGCTCCAGCGCTGCGGTGAGGCTTGAGGCGGGCCCGCCTGTGGCTGCCCGTGTGTCCTCCTGGCCCTGGCTGTGACCCTGTCTGTGGCCCTCTCCCGCAGTCGCTCGCGGAGCTGAACACGCACCTGGAGCTGGCAGGCCCCGACTCAGGTGAGCGCCAAGCACCCGCGCGTTCGTCCTGGCTCGCCCCGCACCTAGGAGTGTCACCCGGAAAAGGTCGCGCTGCCTGCAAGCACTATACCGAGTTGCTGCAATACATTGCTGAGATGCTTCGGTTGTTTGTGAGGGCCGCTGCTTGCCTGACGCCCGCGCGTGGGTGGTGCAGGCATGGTGTTCCCGCTGGGCAGCCCTGCGCGCATGGTGCACATCCCCGAGGACGAGGCCGTGCTGCTCAACTCGCGCGACAAGGCGCCCTTCATGATCTGCTGCGAGGTGCTCAAGTACGACGACCCCAGGTGAGAGCTGCCACCGGCCCCCGCGCCGCCCGCCGGAGCACCACTGCAGCTCGGGGTGCTATGGTGGGCCAGATGCGGCGGCGGAGTGGATGCCCGTCTCTTCCCGCTCTGACTCCCTGTGCGGTGCCTGCCCTTGCAGTGCGTCCAAGAACGAGCAGGCGGCCCCGTCCAAGCTGCTCAACGGGGGCCTCACTGCGTGGTGGCGCCAAGCCAACGGCGGGGGCGCCAGCCCGGGGCGTGTTTCCTGGGACGGCGCCGCGTCGCTGCCCCTCCCGTGGGCCCTCCCGCTGGGCCCCCCGGAGCTGCTGTCCCCGCCCGACCCCGCGCTGGGCGGCCTCGTGGACCCCCCCGCCCAGCTGGTGGAGGTCGCGCTCAAGGTGGGCCGCCGCAGGAAGAGGCGCGGCAGCCCCCCCGCCGAGGGCAAGGCCACCACCAGGGGGGCGAGCTTGCCCCCCATCCCCGGCGCTGGCCCCGCGCACCGTCGGCTGTGGAGCTTCGGCAGCGTGCTGGAAGGGTACGAGTCGGAGACGGCGGCGTGGGCGGCGGGAGAGGGCGGGTCGCGCACGGGGTCCCGCAACCCGTCGGAGAGCGGGAGTGTCTCCACGGGCGAGGCGGAGGTGCGCCTGGGCACGGCGCCGCTGGATGGCGACCCGGACTCGCCAGGAGCAGAGAACAGCGCACGCGTCGTGCCCACGTGCTCGTCGGATGCAGAAGGTGAGCGCACCCGCCGAAGGGGCCTGCGAGGGGCGAGCACGGACTCAGCTTGGGGGCAGGCGGCAGACAGAGGGGCTGCAAGCCTTGTGCGCATGGATCCTTGTTTGAAACTGTGGAACTATATCAGACATTGAGTCCATCCGGTGGCAATGGGGCATGCGTTGCGCCTTCCCCCTAAGCTGATCTGTGTTTGGTGGGCGCAGAGGCTGCTGTCGACGACGAGGCGTGGGTGACGGTGAGCCTGCGCGCAGTGCCCGGCGCGAGTATGAGCGAGTTTGGGGAGGTTGACGAGGGCCGGAAGGGCGGCGGAGCGAAGAAGCACCATCGGCGGATACCCAGTGCCGTCGCGTTCGCAGAGGCCAAGGCCATGGCGGCCAAAGGCATGGCGCCCCCTGTCCCCAGCGTGAGTCGCGACCGCCCTGAGGGGGGCGCACACTCTGGTCGAGGGGCCCCCCACACACTGACTGCAGCGCGCAGCTCTCAGCAGCGCTGCGGAGGCCCCTCTCACATGCGTTATTCTCATGTTCCGATCCTCCACCGCTTGCCCCCCGGCTGCCGAAGGTGCTCCGACCCCTTCCCAGTCGCATCACTGTCGCACGGCATCCCGGCTGTGCGCCATGCTGCGTCACCCCTCCCTCTCTGCGAGCCACGTAGGCGTGGCCCCCTCTGACCCCCCCTCATCCGCGCCTGCTCTGCAGCTGCCCGCCAAGGCGTGGGCGTCGGTCCTGGGCAACGGCGATTCTGCAACCCCACGCCCGAGTGACGCGGCGCTGGCGGACGCGCGGGAGGTCCGTGCAACGGCAGCGGAAACGCTGGGCGAGCGGTGGGAGGAGAAGAAGGCGCGCATCCGGCGCAAGTCGCGGTTCGGCAAGGCGCCCGGGTGGGACTTGCGCAGCGTGATCGTCAAGAGCGGGGACGACTGCCGGCAGGAGCACCTCGCAGCGCAGCTCGTGGCGCACTTTGCAGGTTAGCACCTCGCGACCACTCCGCAGAGGGGCCACCTCCTAAATATCGTGTGCCAGCCTGAGAGTGCCGATCTGAATATACAAGTGCGGACCCCTGTGCTGTTTGTCGAGCTTGCTGTCGGCTGGCCCGGTGGTATGGAGCGGAGCCAGGGCCTGCTGGGCAGCGGCTGCGATGCGGGCAGCCGGCCGGGGCTGATGCGCGCGGCCGCGGGGTGGTGCAGACATCTATGCGGAGGCGGGCCTGCCGCTGTGGCTGCGGCCGTACGAGGTGCTGGTGACCTCGTCGCGCACGGCCCTGATCGAGACCATCACGGACGCCATCTCCATCCACGCCGTCAAGAGCCGCAGCGCCGCATGCGCCAACGGGGGCAGCCTGCGCGACCATTTCCACGCCAAGTACGGCCGCGACACCCCCGCGCACCACACCGCCCAGGTACGCGGCGCGGCCACTCAGCCGCGCTCACTCTGCGGGCGATGCCGCGTGTGCTCCCATGCTGCCCGTGGCCTTGCCCGCCCGCCATCAGCGGCCAGCTGCGGCAGTGCGGCCGGTGGAGCGGGGCGCAGGGGACCCGCTGTGCTGACGCGTGGTTGTGCGGTGTGCAGAGGAACTTCGTGGAGAGCATGGCGGGCTACTCCATCCTGAGCTACCTCCTGCAGGTCAGGCCCGCAAACCAGGCTCGATGCAGCGCACCAGCGCCGGCGTGAGCCAGGGTATCGCAGCAACCCATGGTAGCCTGTGCATCACAGGCGACCGAGATGAGGTCTATGTGGCGCCCGTCCCGCTCTCGGCCAGATCTGTTGCCAGGCTTTAACAATTGTGGGGCACTATCACGCGCTGCGGGACCGTCATGCAGAGACCTGACCGTGCTTGCCTCTCCACGTCACGGCTTGCTATTTGGTCGCCCTTCCCCATCACTCCTGGTCGCGGCATGAGGCGCTCCGCTGCGGTGCAGGTGAAGGACCGGCACAACGGCAACCTGCTGCTGGACGAGGACGGCCACATCATCCACATCGACTTCGGCTTCATGCTCTCCAACTCGCCCGGCGGCGTCAACTTCGAGTCCGCCCCCTTCAAGCTCACCCGCGAGCTCCTCGAGGTCAGCGCGACGCCGCCCAGGCTCCCCCCCGCCCTCTCCTTCGTGGCCAGGCTGCACCCCGGCTGCTCCTGTCCGGGGGGTGCCGCCTCGTGCTCGCTTGGTCGAGGGACCTGCCGTGGGCGCTCCTCTTGTGCACTGCAGTCGGCGCTCGCTCGCCTGCGACACCGCGGGCTGAGCGTCCCTGCGCGTGCGTGCGTGTGCAGGTGATGGACTCGGACGCGGAGGGCCGCGAGAGCGCGGCGTTCAGCTACTTCACGCGGCTGTGCATCCACGGCTTCCTGGCCTGCCGCAAGCACGCGGAGCGCATCATCGTGCTCATCGAGATGATGCAGGTGACGCTCACCGCTCTCCCCCGCGTGCGGGAATGCCTGCTCCTGCTTTGATGGCGGCTGCAGGGCAGGTCGGGCCGGCCCAGCTCCGGGGACAGCTGCTAACGCCTCGCTCCAACCTGTGTATGCAGAATTCGGGATGCCCGTGTTTCAAGGGTGGCGTTCGAAGTATACAGAACTTGAGGAAGCGCTTTGCGCTTACCTTCACTGAACAGGTAAGGCAAGCTGCTCTACAAGCAGTCGCTTAATGCAAGAGCGCTCCTCAACTGCGAGCTCATGCTGGGTGTCTCTAAGATTCTTGCGAGTCTTGTGTTACTCTCGAATCTATTTCGGCGGGCATGCCGCTGAGCACCGTCTCGATGTTTTCGTGCAGCAATGTGTCTCGTTGGTCGTATCCCTGATCAACAGTAGCCTGGACGCCTGGCGCACCCGCCAGTATGATTACTACCAGCGCTTGCTCAACGGCATCCTCTAGGTATTAGAACTCTACGGCCTGTGCTACTTACTGAACCGCTAAGCATAAATGACTCCTTAAGCCCCAGAATAATCGTGGCCACATGCCAAACACAAGCGCGAACTTACATTCATTGAAGCAAGGGGTTTTTAAGGAACGAGGACAGGGAGTAAGCAGCGGCGGTCATTACAGCAGACCGTCTGTAAGTGAAGCTTGACAAGCTGAAAGTCCTTGTGCTACTAGGCGTGCCATAGTCCAGTGTATATTCGAGATACTTGAGGAGGAATCTTGGTTGATGCTTTGGCTGCGAGTGAACTGCGATCTTTCAACGAAAGTTGGCCGGATACTGGGGGCACTGTTCCCAATCCGAGTTGCAAAGCCACCTCTTACCCAACTATAACATGATGTGCCGCTTTTTGGTGTATGGAGTGCTCCGTGCCACCTTGTAGCGATTGATGTGATCACCGTATTTAGCTAGCTACGGTAGTGACTTAGGCTCCGAAACGGGGTGTGCTGCACACTCTGGGTGAAGCCTGAGCTCGCTCGTGATCGAAGTGGACCTTGACTGTAGCAAGCCTGTGACGTCAATCATGTAGCTTTGCCTTGGTCACTACATAGGCGCAACGTGTTGTTCTGGTGCAGACCTGGGACAGTCAAAGCATTTGCAAGCTCACGAGTGAGGTACACGTTTTTGCACTCCATGCATGACACTTGCAAGCTCAGGATTTCAAATGTGGATGATCGGGACACCAAAGAGTGTTTTCCTAACTCCTAATGCATGATCCGATCGATCAGGTCCGCACAAGCTCTTCAACTACCTGATGGACTCCGGGAATGATGTTAATAATATCGCTTATATGATATATCGATCATATCAATTTGGCAAAACGGCAGATCTTTCGAGTGGTGTTTGATTGTGCCTTCAATGAGGTCCACTTTTGAGTGCACTGATCGTTACGTTTGATCAACTGAAGCTCTAATTGAAGATATATAATAAAGCCCTGGCCGCTTCAATGTATACTTAATTTTCATATAAGGCCGTACGTATAGATCCGATCAAACAATTCCATCGAAGTACGTTAAAGCTTTTCAGCTTTGGAATGCAATCTCTCGCGTTTTTAGTGTTTCCTAAAACTTGGTCATGGTGTACCAACTAATTGTGTGATCTGGTAATCGGCAATTTGATGCTACAAGCAAAACTGATCAAATACAATAGTACAATATGCCACAACCGTGACTTGTCACCCTGCAACGGTGTAAGTCGGATTGCCACGTGTCATAGTAAACTGTCTTAGGCTAATCATCATGCAGCAAGTTCCGAAGATGCGGTTGTATCTGCTCTATAACTCAGCATGCTTCAGTTGCAACTGAGTCTTCTAAGTCCGGCCAGTCCTATATTTTATCTCTTTACAGAATTACATGCCGGCTGTGTGCGGTCACCGGAACATTTGTTTGAGTTGCCTTGTTCACATCCTAGCGCGTATACAACAGTTTTGCGTCAAGTCCTTTTGGACATGTCAGTCAGGATACCCGTGTTTATCCAACGTACGCTTTGCTCGGTGGCAACGCATTCATAGAACATCATGGCAAGAGGAGTACAGGAGTATATTCACCGTATATTGTGCAGCACCATTCTACCTACTCATTGGCATATACAATCAAGCCTTCGCCCAGTCTCCAATTTTCCCATTCGTCTCTTTCTTTCTTCGGATCTGCAGGCCCCGTGACCTCCCCGTGAGGATTCGAGACTTACAACTTCGTCGGGAGAACTGGAGAACGAAGAGTCGAGAAAGTGTGAAGAGGCAGATGAGTAGTAGCAAAACAGACAACGGATTCTTTTGAGAAGAAACAAAAGAACTCGAGCTGTCCGATCATCGATGGTCTCTTTTCGTACTCGAGCTGTCCGATACATACTAGGTTTAAATCACGTCAATCTTAGCTTGTGCGCCGACGAGAAGTCATCACCGGAGCTAGTCCGAACTTGAGCAAGCCCGATTGTTATGGACCGGAGTCAAGTCAACCGCTTCCACGGTCCAATCATAGAGCGGTACGTACCACGGACCGAGCCGGCCTGAACCCGTAGGCCGGATTCTGATTTCGGAAGCAGCTAGGTACAAGTCCTCCTTCCTAGTCACAGAGTAGCCCAGACCGGACCGTACGGTGACCGGGATCTGCCGCGCGGTAAATGCGGCTTGGATCGTGGTTGAACCATTGAAGCGTAGGTAGGTACCTACACCGCGGTAGCCGGTAGGTACCACGGACCAGGGTCCTGCAGGACAGGCTGACGGTGCCCTGGCCTGGCCTGGAGGCTGGGCCCTAGTATACGCAAGTGGCCGGTGGCATTCAACTCGCAAGTTGTAGAACCTGGATAGGTACTGCTTCATGTCCAAGTACCTCATTGGCCATTGAAGAGAAGCTTACGTTTTTGCATTCTTACGGCCAACAGAAACTCCACTCAAGGCGTGAAGTGCCGCTTCCCTTCAAGTGCTTCGTCCTTTAAACTGCAGCTATGAAGGCGCTTATTCTTGTTGGCGGCTTCGGCACCCGCCTGAGGCCTCTTACCCTCTCGGTACCAAAACCGCTTGTCGACTTTGCCAACAAGCCGATGATCTTGCATCAGATTGAAGCACTGAAAGCTGCAGGAACGACTGAGGTGAGGTAATCTGAACATGATTTGTTGCTTGTTACTGCACCAATGTCGATGAATGTTGCTCCTTCCGGCAGCACTGTGGATAGTTGCTGATGTGAGACGATAGTTGTCCTTTCATTGGTGCATTGTAGATGTCAAAAACCACTGATATTTACACAGAGCCTTATCCATTTGTTCTGCAGGTTGTACTGGCAATCAACTATCAAGTGAGTTCAGATCTGAACACATAGTCCAAAAGTTGCCGCACAATGTTGCCTGTGTCATATGGTTGTGAACAGCATTTGATTCAATCGTGGAACGTTCTGCATCACATCTGTGAAAGCAATCCTTGCAGATTGTGTGAATGCACAGTACGTGTGCCAAATATGTTTATTTAATTCTTTCATTGCTGTTTGCTGAGAAAACAGCTTTTTCTTGCAGCCGGAGGTGAGTAGTCCACAAGACCATGATTATTTGCTTTTGATTCATTCTGGAAAAAGTGACCTTCCCAGGTAAGTAGCTCTCCGGCTCTGATCAGGTAAGTCATCCTGATCTATCATAATGTACTTGCACCCTAAGGCACTTTGACTACACAAGCTGGCTACGTTGAGGTCGTTGCTCCCAAGGTTAGACTTCAAAGTGAGTCTCAGGAAACATTGTCAAGGCACAGTCAGTGTGAGCTTAATGCTGTTCAGCATCATCCTGATGAACCTTTCCTTCAATCTGCATCTAGATTTGTTGATCACATGTTTTGCTTCCCCCTCTTCTCATAGGTACTGCATTTGAGATTCAAGAATGCTTCTGGATCTACATTTTGACAGATCCTTAAGCATTTTCCTGTCATGGTGAGTGCCCCTTCTGAGCACAATGTGGACTGCAGCGTGAAAGATGACACCCTGCAAATTCACTCTGGAGCTGACTGATCTTGACCCGTTTTGCAGCTTATGCTTGGCTTCTTGCGAGAATTTGAAGCGCAGCTGGGGGTGAAGATCATCTGCTCTCAGGAGACAGAACCAATGGGAACTGCAGGGCCTCTTGCCTTGGCTCGAGAGATTCTCGATGATGGGTCGGGAGACCCCTTTTTCGTGCTCAACAGTGATGTCATCAGCGAGTATCCTCTGAAGGATATGCTGGAGTTCCACAAAGCACACAATGCAGAGGCAACCATTATGGTGACCAAGGTACCGTCTCGATTTCTGCATCTGCTAAGTTAGTTCTTCGTCATCAGGTATCTTTTGATAGAGCTGCTCCTTGACCGCAAATTCAGTCCCTTAACCAAATTCTGACCCTCAGCCAATAGCAGCCGATGTGCACCGTTTGTAGTCTGCCTTTCCTGCTTTTTGTGATATCGATTTCGAGCTACTTTTGAGCAACTGATCAGTTAGTGCCTTCCTGTTAATTGCGCTGTTGCAATGCTTCGAGCACTCGGTTGCCCTCCTGGCAGGTGGAAGAACCCTCCAAGTATGGAGTGGTCGTCTACAACGAGCAGACTGGCAACGTCGATCGCTTTGTTGAGAAACCCCAGATCTTCGTGGGGAACAAGATCAACGCTGGTATTTACATCTGCCAACCGGCGATCCTTGATCGCATTGAGCTACGCCCCACAAGTGTAAGTGCTTGCCGCTGCTCTTATTGAGGACTTGACATTGAGGTTTAGAGGCTGGTGGTAGTTGATGGATTTCTTTTTGTAAGGTTTGTCTCATTTAATCTTCTGCATCCGCTGTGTCATCGTCTGGGTTGCTTATGTCAGGGCGCACTTCAAACTTCTTTGATGCAACAATCAGAGTGATGAATCCAACTTTGAAACCAAACGAGATGTCGAGCTTCAGAACATGATTGACATATGACCAATCTTTTTGTGACGTGTGCTCAAAATTGAGGCGCATGTTTTGTACAGATCGAGAAGGAGGTCTTCCCCAAGGTGGCTGCTGACGGCAAACTCTTCTGCATGGAACTTCCCGGATTCTGGATGGACGTCGGCCAGCCCAAGGACTACATCACTGGTCTGCAGCTTTATCTGGAATCCCTGCGCAAGAGATTCCCTGAACGGCTGGCCAACGGAGCGCACGTCACTGGAAATGTCCTGATTGACTCGACAGCAGAGATTGGAGAGGGCTGCCTCATTGGGCCTGACGTGTCCATTGGACCAGGCTGTCACATTGAGCCTGGAGTGCGGCTATCTCGCTGCACCATCCTGCGAGGAGTGCGTGTGAAGAAGCATGCCTGCATCACGGGGAGCATCATTGGCTGGCACTCAACTGTCGGTCAGTGGGCTCGCGTAGAGAACATGACAGTCTTGGGGGAGGATGTGCATATGTCCGACGAAGTCTACAGCAATGGTGGTGTTGTCTTGCCACACAAAGAGATTAAGGCCAGCATCCTTTCACCACAGATCATTATGTAGTTGGTAGCGTGCCCGTTAATCCAATAACCAGCGATCGTGAAGTCCTGAAAAAAGATCTCAGCACTAGCATGTGTATAAACCATTTTCCAGGTAATGCGTCCCGCCTGCAAGTTGAAGCGGTTGCCAGTGTCATAAAGGTATATCAATGTTGTACGGTTCTTGTTGAAGCATTTGAAACAATCAACTGAGGAGTGTAATGACGATTACGCTGATCTTGCGTTCATTGAAGAGTACTGCTAACCCATCTGGTGATGTATTGCATACTTCCAAAAAGAGAAGGCCCTCCGACAACTTGCAATAATTCCCTTGCTAGTGACGGCCTCAACAACTCCACCTTTGGCCGTTTGAATTTCTATTGTTGTCTTTTACTATTGCTTGCCCGAGATCAAGTACGAACATGTGACGCATACGTTGATCGCTTGCTATTAGCTTACAAGTCTGAAAGTTCGTCACTGGATTGGCTTAAACGTCGTCGCTAATTCCTTCGGTAGACCCAATTGTCTAGCCTCCATGCCAGGGCTTGTCGTGAAAATGCATGTGCGTGTACCTGTCCATGTTCATGCACTGATCGATCAGCTGCACTAAAGTGACATGCCGGCAGCAAAAGGGTTCATATATGCAATGTCGCGACACCTCATGGGAACACATGCAAATCAATTGAACACTCAAGTCCTAACCTATTAAAGTTGCGTACTCCGCACCGATACTAACCCAGGCCCTAAACCCCAATTAGTAAGTGACCGGCCCTATACCCGCGTCCCAGGCTGGCTGGTGATCTTACTATTCCTAGCTCGCAACTTGAAGCTTACTTTTCCTGAAGTGTCATTTCTTGTACCTAGAAATATACATTGCAACATCTGCTAAAAGTGTATAATTGAACCGTATCCATACGTCCATGGAGCTAGCACGAAGTGATTGAGTTTGATGTTGCTTCGAGGATCATTCCTGTGTACACACAACAGAGCTGGCAAATGCAATCGGAGCAGACTCAGCTTCAACTCGTGATCAATTGAAGACGGCATGCATGAATCTTACCTACGGCCAATGCCTGATACCAAAACCTCGTCTTTCAGCTGACGCACTGGCAACCCACCCCACGTTGCGCACATGACATGCTGGATTGCAGAGGGAAAAGCAGCATCCATTGTAGACTCAACATTGGCTTGCAGTTGGCTCCATCAACTCATGCGGGTTGCAGTATCAAATGCAAGTGACTTGGGTCAGCTTGCTCTACACAAAAGTAGACCGTCTGAGATGATCATAAGCAATCCATATCGATATTGATAAACTGTCAATCATGGTTCAATCGGCATTCGAGGTTGCTACTTTCCAGAGACGATGTCTTAGAATCTAAACCTTGCTCAAGCTTTTCGAACCTCACCCGTGAAGGTACCAGCCAGATCGCTCCTCAATTGTCCAGATGGTTTGCAACACGCTCTTATGCATCGCACAAGGTGCACAGAAACATTCGCCCCTAGTGGCCT
Organism: Klebsormidium nitens; assembly: GCA_000708835.1. NCBI lineage: Eukaryota > Viridiplantae > Streptophyta > Klebsormidiophyceae > Klebsormidiales > Klebsormidiaceae > Klebsormidium > Klebsormidium nitens. The sequence goes on along the minus strand of DF237795.1, from coordinate 11,888 downwards.
TACATCTGCGGCCGTGTCTGCACCATGTACAACTTTCCGTCTTTGACGACCCCCTCGATATCCTGAGGACTCTTGAGCGCCTTCTCAACAGCATCTCCAAGTTGCGCGATTCTCGTCAGGACATCTTTTTGGAAAGACGTGTCGTTCAGCAGCTTGTCAACGGAGTAATCCACTTTTTCTTCTTGCTCTGGATCCATCGTGATACTGCCAAGAAACAATGTCGCCCCGTGAGTCCAATCAGAGGAATGCAGAGCTTGAAGATAAGGGGAGCGAGCGCACGAGAGGCAAGGCACGGCAAGCGCTCTGATTCCGTCGAATGCTCTGAGCAGACAGCTCGTAGTCAATAACATCGAAGCAGCGTCCGCAGCCCAGTTGCGGACACGAGGGTTTGTGAAGGAGCAGCCCTAAATCAAGGTGCACGCCTGCGAGCACGTTGTGCGCCGCATGTGCGGCATGTGCTCACCTGTCGTACAGCCCTGCGCCCGCATATCCCTCCAGGTCTTCTCCGTTGGAGTCCGAGCGGAAGATGAGCGTGTCGGGGCAGAAGAGGCCCACCCGCTTGCTGGGGAAGCCGAGGACCTGCAGCGCGGCGCAGGCACGGAGTGAGCCAAGAGCGGCGGCCCAGCCAAGCCGAGACCCAGCGGAGCGGCCGTGCGGATACCTGCCGGCGGGGGGGAGGCAAGACTGGGACTGCAAGCTTGGAGACTGCACAATGCAATCGCCCTACGGCCGGGCTGCAGCAGGATGTCTGTCCGCTCCTCTCTTTCCGCTTCAGGACGAGAGCTCCATCAGGTGCGGTATAAACGGCAGACCCCTGGCTGTCAGCCGGCTCTCGATGAGGTGATCATTTGCAAGACCAACAAATTCCGGCGGACAACCCCAATCCTTCACTGTGCATGCAATTCTGATAACTCTGCTCTGCCTGCATATCAGCTTGCCGCAGCTTGTTGCAGGGACACAAGCAGCCTCAAAGGATCCAGGACAAAGCACCGGGGGCTGCCCGCCGGAAGAACCAAGCGCCAGCCTTCCCGTGCAGGGGGCGTATCCCCGGCCGCCTGTGCTCCGCCTTACCCGCGGCGCAAGGTCGCTCTTGCTCGCCGCGAAGCTGAGGGCCCGCCCCGGGTACGCGCCCACCAGGGTCTCCCCCAGGCCCCGCACCACCTCCGCGTAGATCTCGCTCGCATCGCCCGTCGACGGGTTGGTGGTGTGGATGACGTACGCGTAGTCGGCGCGGATGACTTGCTGGCACAGCACGGCCATGCTCAGGTCGTCGTGGTTGATGCGCGCCTTGCGGCAGCTGAAGAAGGCGCGCTCATTCCACTTGGACGCCCACACCTGCGAGCAGCCGCGTCGGCATGCGCGTCAGCAGCGGCGCAGCGCAGCGGGCACAGAGCGCAACAAGTGCGGGGCACGACAGAAGAAGAGCGCCCAGCACAAAACAGTAGGTACAAGTGCTATCAAGAAAAACAAACTAGTACTTGCGGTGAGCAGGCTAACTGCACCGCTGTCACTTGAAGGCGACCACGCAGCAGACGACCAAACGATTACTTTCGACAATCGCTGGAAAGCAAGCTGGCTCGCACTGGTTGACCGTGCGTGGCCGCACTTTCCCGGCAGAGCGCTCCCTACGAGGCTGGCCGTGCCGCTCCTGGCCGGGCTGACCTTCTTGATGGCGCGCCACGCGGCCTCCCACCGCTCCTCGCCCTGCTCCCCCGGCCACGGCAGGCCCGCGCCCTGGAACGCGGCCCGCAGCTCCGTCACCAGGGCCTCGGGCGCCGCCAGCTCCAGCACGGCGCTGCGCAGCTCCGCCAGCTTCTCGTGCTGGCCCGCCTTCAGCGCCGCCTGCAACGCCTTCACCTCTGCGGCCACGGCGCGGTTCTGCGGCGCCGCCAGGACCTGGTCGAACGTGCCAAAGGGGATGGCCACCGACGTGGGCAGGTGGATCCAGTCGGGGAGCCGCCCCCGCAGGTCGGCCAGGTTGCGCGACTTGGCCCCCACCTGCAGCACGCCGCCACAGAGAGGCGCCCGGTCAGGGGCGCGCAGAGAGGCCGGGGGACAGCCTCAAGGCCAGGACGGTGCTGCTCCCACGCTGCTGCCAGTGACTGCGGCGGGCGGGCGGGCGGGCGGGCGGGGGCCGTGTCTCACCAGGTCGGGCGTGAAGTCGTCGGCTGGGATCGCGTACTTGCCGGCCCACGCCTTCTTGGTGATGCTCAGCCCGGAGGGGACGTCGTCGTCCGCGCCTCCCCCCGCGGCGCTGTGCTGCACCTCCGCGGCCTCGATCGGGGTGTACTTGAGGTCCTCTGCGGCTGGCTCCAACCGCAGCGCGCGGCCGTCCAGAGCGCGCAGCTCCGCCAGCACGCCCTCGTCGAAGCAGGTCGCGAAGCAGATCTGGAAGCAGGCAGGCAACAGGGACCCGAGGGGGGCCGTCAGTGTCCACCCTTGCCGGCGGTTGCGGAGATTGAGGCGGCATGCTGGGAACAGAGGCACGGCAGGTGCAGCTTGTGGGGCAGCAGACGGGCAACGGCGGGCGCAGGCGCGGGGCGGGGTGGCCTGCTGACCTTGCCGTTGCGCGCGCGCACTGAGACGTGGGAGAGGACGTCGGGCATGTCGGGCGTGAGCACGGCGACAGCGCCGTCGGGGATCTCCTCCTCGCCGCTGACGTGGCCCGCCACCAGGATGGTCGCCTCGTCGTACACCACGTCCTGCACGTCGCCCAGCGAATCCACGCAGCGCACCACGCCCGCCACCGCCACCGGGCTGATCACCTGCCACGCACCCAGGTCGGCCGCGGCGCGCAGGACGGGGTCCAGGCGGGCCAGCAGCTGCGAGAGGGCCGCGGCGGAGCCCATGCGGATGACCTCCTCCGAGAAGATGTCCACCTGCAACAGCAGGGGCACCGCAGCGCTCAGCAGGGAGCCGGGCACTGGCGCGGCAAGCTGGCGGTCCTAGGCAAAAGCGAGGAACGGCAGGAGCGGGTGGGGCAGGGGGCTGAACGAGAGACTGCACAGCCGACAGGGGCAGAACGGCGGTCGCAGCAGGGCCAGCCTTGCTCGGCGGGCGGCCTTACCGCCCAGGAGGCGACCCCGAGGCGGTGGCCCATGTACGTGGCGGTGGGCTGCAGCAGCGCGGCGGTGCGCTCGGCAATGTCGGCCAGCGCGAGGCGCGTGCGGTCCATGACGGCCTTGGCGCGCAGCGCCCAGTGGGGCTCGTTTGCGCGGCAGGCGGGCGCCGCCGCCATCCAGGCCTTGAGGCAGAAGACGAGCTCCTCGTTGTCGTCCAGCGAGAGGCACAGGTTCTCCACCACCAGCGCGGCCAGGCCCATTTGGTCCGCCGCCGGCGCGGCCGCCACCGCCGCCAGGCTGCGCTCCACCGTGGTGCGCACCGCCGAGTCGAGCGCGAGGTCCAGGTAGACGCAGTCCTTGAGCCGGTCGCCGCCCGCCTGCAGCGCCGGCCGCAGCTCGCGCCGCGCCTCCACCAGGCCCTGCGGCGCACAGCACAGAGAAAGACGGTCAGCCACGGCTCCAGCACGCACACAGCTACCTGGCACCTCGAGCTCAGAGCAGGAGTAGATCAAATGTTCCGTCCTCGTGGTCTCCTGCAACTGATCACGGGGCGGGGCAGGGGGGGGCTGACCAGCAGTAGCGGCAGCGGCTCCGCGTCGTTGATGTGCTCCAGCACGAAGTCCAGCAGGTCCTGCACGCACAGCCCACCCGCAGGCGACGTCAGCGGTCATCAGCGCGCGCACAACGCGAGCAGAGGGACTGCCTGCACGCGCAGCATCCCACAGCAGCCACGCCCCCACTCAGCGGAGATTCTCCAGCAATCAGCAGGTGCAAGGACGCACACAGTGCAGCCGCATGCAGCAGTCGTGGAAAGGTGCGGTGCTTCCGAAGTGGGACGGCGGCAGTCAGGGGGCCGTACCGGCAGCTCGGGTGCCAGGCCCGGCACGGGTTCCACGTGGATGTCGCCATGCTGGCCGCCCTGCACGCACGCCGCAGCCCACGCCAGAGTGAGCGTCCCAAGCACAGAGCAGGTACACAGAGGCAGGGCCAGGCTTCAGCGCCCAGCAGGCCGGGGCAGATCGGGCAACCGGACCAGCAGCACCCTCTCCCCCCAACAAGTGTGCGGGGAGCTGCTGCGGACCCCTCGGGGCCTGCTCTAGCCCCGTTGGCCTGCCTGTTCCCCGCGGCTGGGGCCGGCCCGCTCACCCGCATGGCGTCCAGCTTGTAGCCCAGCACGGCGGCGGCGGCGGACTCGAGGTCGGCCCCGGAGTGCACGGCCTTGAGCGTCTTGAGGTACGCGCCCAGGTCGCGGATGAGGCCCTCCTTCTGCTCGGGCTTCAGCCGCGGCTCCGACACGATCGGACGGTCGTAGCTGGCCAGCCGCTCGCGCGACACGCCCTCCGCCTCCAGGCGCGCCCAGTACGCGCCCAGGTCCAGGTCTGCGGCCAGGTAGTCGAGCAGCGCCTGGCAGATGACGACGTCGTCGGGCGAGGTGTTGTTGTGCAGCTTCTGGTGCCACTCCTCGAGCATGCCGCCCTTGGCGTTGTTGTTCTGCTGCACCACCAGGATCTCGTCGCGGATGCGCTGCCCCACGTCACCCTCCCCGCCGCGCCCGATCGCGCTCAGCGCCAGGCGCACCAGCTCGCGCTCGCCCGGCAGCGTCGCATACAGCCCCTCCAGCACGTCCGTCAGCCTGTTCTGCGCAGCGCTGATCTCCCTGCAACCAGCCACGCGCGCGCCATCAGCGGGCGCCCACGCAAGGCGGGAGGCCAGGGCAGGCGTAAATAGTCGGGCCTGCCGCAGACATGGTGACTTGGAGGCAAGGGCGCAGGGGGGCCCGGTGGGGCGAACGAGAGCGCGCAGGTCCGAGCAGATGGAGCACGTGGGGTCGCAGGGACGAGGCCGCCAGCAGCAACAGCGCCACGCCGGGAGATGGGAGCAGGCCAAGGCCGCCCTGACGGAGGCGAGGCGTCCCAGCAGAAGGGACGAGGGGGGCCGGGGCGGTGCACCTGGGCTTGACGTTGTAGTTGACGTTCCAGTTGAGCTGGCGCGTCTGGCAGTAGCGCAGCCACACAAAGACGGCCGCCAGGCCCAGAGAGCCCGCGTCGCGCGCCTTCTCCGCAAAGCCGGCTGCGAGATTGAACCTGCAGGAAGGCGAGCGGAGGGGGTCAGGCAGGGGGAGCACACGCAGGCGCTGAGCGGGGAGGAAGCCCAGGGCAGTCAAGAACAGGGAGCGCACGCTGGCTACTCTGCGCCAACCACGCTTCGCCGCCAGCCTCAAGGCTCAGGGCAGTAACGCGCGAGCCAAGCGGGGGTAGCCCGAGCGGGGCGACGCCCTGACGACGTCACGGAGCGCTGACCCGGCTGGTGCAGCGGCAGCATGCGCGGCGGGCCGCACCTGTGCATGAACGACTTCTCGGCCTCCCTCTCGCAGTCCGCAATCTCGTCCACGAGCCACTTGGCCATCTTGGACGCGTCCACGTCCGCAGCTGGGGGCGGCGGGGGCGCCTTCTTGAGCGGGGCCACGAAGTCTTTGCCCCCGTTCTTGAGCCACCAGCCCGCCGCGGCGTGCAGCACAAACGGCAGCGCGGCAAAGCCGCCCGCGTCCCGGCCCAGCGCCACGTGCGCGGCCTGCACGCTGTCCTGGCCGCCCCAGCCGCGCGCCAGCGGCGTCTCCACGCTGCCGCCCACCTCGGCCGACCCCTCGGGGACCACGCTGCTCGGCGGCTTGCCCCATTCCTGCCCCTTGCGCGACACGGCCCAGTGCAGCGCCAGCGGCTCGCGCAGGTCGGTGGCCACGTGCACCGTCACCTCGCCCCCCTCCTCCGTCACCAGCACCAGCACCGCGCCGCCGTCCACTGGGATCACTTGCCGGCTCACCACCGTCGCCCCGTCCGCGCCCATCACCACGTCGGCGGCCAGCTCCAGCGGGGTCGGCTCCTTGGGCGCAGGCGCGGGGGGAGCCGTCCCGGGGCTGTGTGCAGTCGCAGTGTGGGCGTTGATGAGCTGCGCGGGGTCCCACTGCTTGCGCTCGATGTGCACGCGGCTCTGCGGCTTCTGCGCGGCGGCGGCCTGCGCCTCCTTCTTGGGGGCCTGCAGCTGAGCACGAAGCGACGCCACGCTGGCGCCCCCCGCCACCGCCGCCTGCAGCTCCGCGCGCGCCGCCTCGTACTCGCGCTGCACAAGGCAGCACCCCCCGGTCAGGACACTGTCAGGCACCCTCCCGGGCGAGGTTCGCCGACAGGTGAAGCAGGCGGACCCTTTGGGGAGGCCAACGCTGCCCACTGAGGCCTTGGGCGGAAGTAATCTAAGTCTCTTTGGGCGTCACAAGCATGCCTCCCCAAAAGCCCTTTTGCTTCCTGTGAAGTGCAAGAAGAGTGCAACCCTCCAAGAGAGCTTCCCTAGCGCGGCAACCACACTCGTGACCCTGGACAGGGACCATGTGCTGTCGGGAGGTGAGGCCATAATCAGGGCGCAGGACGCTGTGTCCGCTGTCTCCCGTGATGGAGGAGCAGGTTGAGGAGCGAGGACGGGAAGATGTGGACAGCCGATCCGCAGACTGTTAAGCAGGCTCTAAGCGCCAGAGGTATCACGGGGTTAATTCGGAGTTGGACGCTGTCTCGGCGGCAGCGAGAGCGATAGTGAGAGTCTTGCGTCCAAGGGGTCTGAGCGTTCTCAGGGGGCTCAAGGGTCAGAAGAGACAGAAGGGGGGGAGGGTCAGACTGACAGCGACTCTGAAAGTGAGTGGGAGAGTGCAACCAGTGGTCCAAGACCGACACTTGCTCGACCAGCTTTCACAACTCCACCAAGAGGCGCTGGGCGCGGTGCCCCACCTGTTGCTCCTCGGGGGAGTAGTTCTTCTTGCCGCCCCGCTCCCAGCGCAGGTACGCCTGGATGCCCACCAGGTCCTCCGGAACAGCCACGCCGCCCGCTCCCTGCGAGGCGCCCGCGCCGTTCCCGCTGGCTGCCCCGTTGGTGGCTGGCCCGCCCTTGAGGCGCTGCCTGAGCTCCTCCAGGGTGGCCCCACTGCGCACCTGCGCCTCCAGCTCCTCGCGCGCCGCCCGGTACTCCGCCTGCACACGCACGCGCCGGGCATTTCAACACCAGGCGGCTCTCTCGCACACTGTGACACATCGGCAGGCTGACCCTCGACCGAGCAGACCAAGCGAGGAGCACCGATCAGCGCCAAAGGTGAGCATTCACAGGACGGCAGGCGCGCTTCTCCCGCAAGGGCACCGCCGCAAGGTTGCGCCCGGCTTTGCCGGTGCAGCCCAGCCTGGGGCGTTCCTGAGAGACCCTGGGCGCAGCGCGGCCTCCGCACCGCCCCCGCTGGGGCCCTTACCTCCTGTTGCTCGTACGAGTAGGTCTGCTTCCCCGCACGCTCCCTGCACGCACGCGCGGGCATCTCAGCAGCGCGCAACGACCAGGTCCGTTCATATCAGTTTCCGGCGTGAGAGTTCACCAAACACACACTGACGGACCAGCCATCCCGCGCCTCGATCAGAGTGGTTGCACCAGCCTGTGCATCCCATCTGCGGCGCTCTGACTGTGCTTGGCGGCTGTCTCACCAGCGCAGGTACGACTGAATGTCCACCAGCTCCTTGGGGATGTCCACTGCCGCGGGGGCCGGGCTGGCCGCGGGGGGCGCCGCCGCGCCGCCCTTGCCCACCTCCACCCGGAAGTTGCTGCCGCGGTTCTTGAACCTGCGCCACACGGCAACAACAGCCGCATCAGGTGCAACTCTTCACAGGGGCTTCATTCTGGGAACTGCCAAAGACTGACCCAAGCACCAGAGAAACCCAGATCTGGCTTGGCACCTCCCTCCTCATCTCACAGCTCAGGGTGGCCCTTTGTCTTCACAACCAACATTCGCAGCTCGCCTGCCGCTCTGCCTCCGCGCTATACAGAGGAGTGAGCTGGGGCCGCCGCGCCGCACAAGGGGGGGGACAAGCACAGGCCTGGCCGTGTTGCAGGGATGGCCACAGGGAAGGGGGGTGCGCCGAGACACTCACCAGGCATTGCAGGAGTCATCTTTGAGGGTGAACTCAATTGCATCATTCTGAGCGGCGTCGACGTCGATAATAAGGATGGCCCCATCGTCAATCTGCACAATGCAAGCAATGGGGTCAGTCTACCAGAGACGGCGTCCATGGGTGGAAGCACTGCAGCAAGGGAGATCCAAGGAGTGCGTGACTGCCCCTGCGCCCCTCTCTACTGTGCTTGCCCCGCCGGCAAGGCGTGCTTGCCCCGCCCCTCTCTTCCTGGCCGGCCAATCCGTTTACTCCAGGTGCTGCAGAAGCAGGACGGCCCCGCACACAGCGCACCTTGTTGAACGTGGTCTGCAGCGCCCGCTTCTTGTACTCGCGCGTGTTGGCCGGCCGCTGCGCCTCCGCGGGCAGGTACCACGTCCTGCACGACAGCCACCCCGCCGTCCTAGTCATTACCGCACCACACTCACATGCCCGCACGCGCAACAGCAGCCCGCAGGATCAAACAAGGAGAGCGCTGTGGCAAACTTCAGGCGAGGGGCTCACGGGCGGCCGGGCTTCGTAATGGCCCAGTGCAGCACGAGGGGCACGCCCGCCAGGCGGCCGGACACGCGCAGCTCGCAGCGCTTCCAGGTGCTGCCCTCCTCGCCCACGATGCGCACCTGGCAGCAGCAGCAGCAGCCACCCGCGTAAGGCAAGGGGGGCCAAGGAGGCAGGGCAGCGGTGGGGGACAGAGCAGCGCGGAGACAGGCTGGCAGCAGGGGCAGGGGGCAGGGGAGATCAAGCCAGCACTGGCAGCACAGCGGCAGCCGTGCCAGCAGCACAGGCATGGGGGTGTCCCAGCAGGAGACTCACCCGCAGATCTGACTCATTGTCCAACGCAAATTGGCGGCTCATCTCCTGCAAAGCGAGCAAGGCATCTTTCGAGCCAATTCAAATTGAATCACCATCAGACTGAGTCAAGAAGTGCTTTGTGGCCAGGGCAGAGCGAATGCAGGAGCACAGGTTTCAAGTTACAGACGGTAGCAACGACACGCACAAGCGAATGCAGCCAGAAATCCAACTAAGGAAAGGACGACTTGCTTCAATAGCTCTTCCTAGATGGACAATCCCAGCACCTCCCACTCCCTAATCGACTCCTTTGTGCACGCAGTGGTCACCTCACCTCCACCTCCTGCGTCACTGCTGCAGCTGCGCGGGTCACCCCAGATCGCGGTGGGGCTGCCAGGGCGCGTCTGCGAACAGGGGCAGCCTGCGGCAGTTGCAGCCCGGTGATGGACGAGCTACAGCTGGACAACAAGGTGCAGGATGGCAAGGAGGCGCCGGCCAGACACGCGCCGCACGCTCTGCCAGGAGTGGTCAACGCCGCCGCTGGCAAGGATCCACACCCACTCCCCAAGAAAGAGGGCTGCAGGGGCTGGGATGAGCTGTTGCAGGGGTGCCGGACGAGCGCCTGCAGGGAAGTGAGCGCACCACCGCTCTTGGCAATTGCTGTCAGGCCATCCATCTTTCCTGAACAGGCAAAAAACTGTGCACAACCAGGGAGGAGACACCAACCCTGCAAACTGCCTAGGTCCGGCAGGCGCTTTCCAGGTGATCGCCCTTCACAGGCTTCAGCCGTCAAATGCGATCACTAGGACTCGGAGTAAAAGTGCACGCATTGGGACTCTGAGTCTCATGAGTCATGACGTCTTGACTCTTGATTCAACTTCAAGTCCTCCTCAGCTGCACCTGCTGGCCCTGTCTGGCGACCGGTTCGCAGCCGGGCAGCGGCGGCAGGCCGCAGGGCCAGGGCCGTGCCTATTTAAAGTTTGATCTACCGGCCGGGCCCGGTCCAAATGCCGCACCGGCAGCGACAGGCGGGCCGCATCGAATTGTCAATGAAGTTGATCATCAACAAAGCGTTGGCACAGATTGCGACAAGTGTCACCCGACAGCCTCTATGAATGACAAGTGGCACTTTCAGATTTTGCCCGGAACGGTAGACGGTAGACCTATTACAGGAGCACGACCTTCAAATTTGACTCGGGCGGTCGCGTGGAAAAAATAAATGCTCAACCGCGATGCGGTGTGAATGCTCGGTTTTCGCTTTCTGATGATCTTCAATTTTGCCGGAACGCTCCCTTCCGAAGAGCGTATTTACGTTTGATTATTTAACTATTTTCAACGCAAAGTTAAATTCATGCAATCGAAGAGTCTCAAATGCGTGCGTAAGTATAAGAGTCGGACGGTTGACAAACTTGACAATGTTATGGTAATCTCGTGAAGACGTCGACTCCAGCTGAGTCCCCTCCAGATGAGCCGGGCCCTAGCGGAGCTATCCTACTGAGTCGGTCAGCCAGCGTTTTCCCTATGAGTCTAGACCTACCTGTCGCTTTAATAGGTCACAGATCGCTAGATCGAGGACGAAAAGAGACCATCGAGCAGCGGGCGTGGCGCCCACTTGACCACTTGGATTCATTGCAGCCAGTGCTGGGCACCAGTGATTGTACGGCCCGCCGTCCAACTTTCAAGTACATGGTTTCAACCGTCACATGACTTATAATAGCTCAATGACATTGATGCAACTAATATTTTTGATACTTTTGATTAGCAGCTTAGCAGTAAGGGATTCTTGTACATGGGTGCCGACAGGCCAACCGTGAGACCGTGTTAAGCCTTCAAACATTTGGTGGCTGGAGTTGTCCGCAAAATGTTGATCGGCGAGTTGGTCCAGCAACGAGCCGCCAACCAAGCGCAGCCGGTCACCAGACATTTGTGCACATCACATTTTGACATTTCAAAGCTCTTAAAGCCATAAGGCGCGATGCATGGGGCGTATTTAGTTTGAGTACACTGGGGTTGGGCATAACCGTGCATTATAATCCTTACGGCAACCTATTTAGCAATAAAGCATAGCCAAACTCACATGCCGCGCAACCTAACCACTCCCGTCACCATATTGTCCTTACTATAGTTCCAATGCCATTCTGGCCAGTACCGAGCCCTCCATGCATCTCAAAGGATGGGGTTCTATCCCAATCTTTGTAACTTCGCACCTCCTCCGCTGTCAAAGGCACTGGATCTAGACAGATGCAAACGGGAAGCCTACCATTATGTCGTTTCCTAAGGCGCTCCACCGGTATTCGGTGTCAGTCACAAAACGGAGGCATTTTCCCATGACAGAGCACCTGTCTGAGTCCATCCGGGAAGTTGGGGTTGCCGCTACCTCCACAGCAAGACTCCCTCCCATCTGGATCAACCCGTGATGGGAGCAAGCCCCGAGGATCCGGCCTTGATCCTCGGCAGATGGGTTCACCCACAGCAACAGGCGTACGCCAATGTAGATGCGGCGCATTTGCTTCCCGCTCCAAGTAGCCTTTGGTTTCAGAGCGATCTCCCCAAGTGACGCCTTGCTCAGAAGCTGCTGGAAAAGGAATTTCAGATGCTTAGGTGCGCCTCGACATCAAACATCGGATGCCCTTGGAAGAGGTAATATTCCTAACCTCTTTAAACAAACAAAAAGCTTAGGTACAATTAAGGGTCTCTGCACTGGTAAGCACTCCAAGCACTCCAAGCATGAAGACCAGCTTGTTTCACTATGTAACTAAATTTTTGCAATCTAGCGCATTTTTGCATGACTGAAGCAGAATACTGTCACAAATGTGTTTACGTATACGTACAGAGCATGTGCAGAAGAAAGGGCACGCCAAGCTTACCAAAGTGTGGCCTAGGGCGAGGGGTGAAACCTTTCACAGGCGAACATGAGATGCACCGAGGTTGCAACCCTTCCTTGTTGAAAGTAAACGGCAGAGCAGATCCAAGAGGGAGCTTGCAAATGGTGCAAACTCTATGTACGCTGTTATCAAGACCTGCAAAACATAGTGTTGAGATACGGGCATTTAGGGACCGAATCTCT
>DF237796.1:5071-29277 GCA_000708835.1 Klebsormidium nitens | reverse complement strand
TCGCGTTCCAGTACACTCCGAACACTCTCTGCCCCACGCCACTGCACGGCGCCTCCACCACCCGTTGCCCCTTCTGAAATGACCGGTGGCTTGATTGCCGACGTTCCTGGAGCGCTTCCAATACCAGTCACGTGAACGCATGCTGCGCCAAAGCTCAAACGTCCACGGTTGCACGTGCAACTCGGGTTCCCCATTGTGTCCCAGTATACCGTCTCCAGCAAGGCGTTGCTCTTGGTGGGTCGCCCCAGAGGCTTTGGCCTCGCAGCGTTGCGGTCATCAGAAACACATAGCTGCTGGAGCCCTCCTCGTCAATGCTGTAGACTGCGCAATTGCCACTCATAAGGTTGGCCAGGAACCGACCAGCTTGAGCCACAAGCGTGAGCTGCCCGCCCGCATCTCGGGCTTCTTCGACGTTGCATTGGGCCTGCAAGAGGCAAGAACGTAGATCAGACACTTACATTCTTCGAGGAGCTAAATGAATGCGGCCCATAGGAGTTTTAGACTTTGCTAGGCTGGTTAATCTAGAGATCCGGACGGCGCTGCTGATTGCTTGAAACGATGAGACTCTATCTCTTGCAAATCCTTGACCAGCAACAAAAAGGTCTGCAAAAAGCACTTACCGGGTGTGGGGTTCGTGGGATCTGTCCAGCCTGACGCCCCCTGTTCAAAGCAGCTTCGGCTGCAGACTTGATCCGCTTACCGCCAGCTGACTCCATGCTCTTGGCATTCATCATTTGCAGCCGAATGACCTCTTCTCCAAGCAACACTCTCTGCTGGCACCATGAGTCGGTCGAATCTGTACGCGAGAACCAAACCTCTGCTGGACCCACCCATCCAGCTGGCGCGACACTGATGCTGGTCTTTGTAACCAAGACCCTCCCCACCCAGCGCTCAATGCAAGCGATGCACACTGGCTGGCTCTTGCCGCTGCCTTTCATTTTGCCGGAGATGACGAATCCGCTGCGACCTGCTTGCTGAGATTTCCGGAATGAGATCCGGCAGACTCCGTTTTTAGAAGAGAGTAGAGACTGCTTGCATATTGCACATTTGAAGGCGGTGGAGTCAGCTGTAAGCAGCCTAGGGTCAATAATGAACTTCCCGGTGGAGACCTGTTTCCATGAGGTCGGACAAAACTTGGTCTGGTTGCATGATCCTACCCCTGTCATGCTACCTGAGCAGGGCCGGGACTTGGCTCAAAGCTAGCGGCCGGTTGAAAGTAATCTTCGCTTATGGCTGATGTGGAAATGATAACGGTTCGGGACCCGTATCGGCCTTATATAGACAGCGCTGGACCATGAAGGCTGCGTAAGAGTCACGGAGGTTTGGGACTAAACATAAATTGCGCCACGTATAGGCTCAGGGTGCGATTACGTATGATGAAAAGTGCGTCGCGAGTATACGTATTATCATATCTATGGTCCCTTACACGTGCCGGATCAGCGCCGGGGCGTCTAAAGTAAACGGTGTGACATAGGTCAGTCCCGAGGGGGTCGGTAATGGAAAATCCTCTACGGTACCTGAATCCAAACTCCCGCTAAATATGCCGCTAAATTGCCTCAAAGCTCCGATCGCCGTCGATCCTTCCCGAGGGATATCTGGGCCGTCCCTTTTATGCCATTCTTCAGATGGTTGGCCCCAACTAACCATCTGGAATCCGGAACTGCCCACTCCCGTGCCGCCACGTGTCCCCCCGGCCGTCCAAGCCGGTGGCCTTAATAGATGGCTAAGGGTTCTGTCTGACCCGCTCTGCTCCTCGGCGTGACCCATTCAGTGGCACTCGTAATCGGCTTTCCTTCATATACCGGTAGGTGCGTGGACGCACACCGGGCGCACACCTCGCTTTCGCGGCCCCGACTACCCAGAATTCGCTGCCCATTTTGCACCATGTGAGGCACAACGAAAATCGCGAAGTTCTTACGGTATACGTGATCGCATATGGGGCCTTTGTGGTCGGACTGTCCCGACAGAAGCTGCCTGTGCAGCAGGGCTTGCGGTATTGCGGGCCCATACATTCCAACAATCCGAATCTAAATCCTCATTCCCAGCATCAACGCAGCCCCAAGACCCTCGAAGACCAGAGCTCGGAAGTCCTCGCTGCCGCCGACGACGGCCCGCATTCTACCCTAACTTGGTTCCTTTAGGCAACCTGCTATTCTGGGTTACCTAGTTCAATCAATAGCTTCTCCTACTGGAAAGCTATACGTAGTGACAGCTGTCCCGGTTAGTATAACTCCGGTACCATTAGGGTACAGGTCATGGGTTAAGTGAGAGTGGGCTTGACTTTCACTAGCCGGTGGGCCTAGTGACCCTGTGGTCTTTTAAGTGCAGCACAGAACCGCTTTATACATCAACGTAAACGCCTTTTAAGATCAAGTGCATGCCTGACGTGACCGGAACAAATATTTAGAAAGCGCATGGATGCTCCGAGACTTTTGCAAATAAAAAATGCTGGTGCCCGATGTATATTGCAAGATGATCGGACAATGATTGTGCAATTCGAACATGCACGCAGGAACCCGATTGGCACTGAAATATGCGGTCATCAGAGATTCAATTATCGCATTCCCTCGAGGACCTAGCTCGCTATATGGCGATAGCGATTGCTCGCTTCAAATTTTTATATACACTTGCATCATGCAGTATATCTCCAACTAAATCACTAAGGTGACACCAATGGGCATATTGTCGAACTGACGGTTTTGCAAAAGAGTACGCAACAAGAGTCCTCATGCTAAGTTGGTAACTATGATGTGTTTCTCAAGAGCAAAAAACCGTTTCTTTTATTGGTTTTCTAAAGTGAATCACTGGACTTGATCAAGACCCCCAGTAGTAACTTTAGCATGGAGGCCAATCCGGCAGTTTGACGCTACATTCTACATACATAGACGTGCGCTCCTAGTTGGCTTTTTTGAAACGTCCTAAAGCGCATGCCCATGATTCTCCGAATCAGCATTTTGCAACCCTCTATCGAGCTACTACTTCGCACAAAATCCCTGGTGCTTGTTGGGGTTTGTAGGCTCTGTTTTCAAGCTCGTAGTCTTGCTTAATATGCCCGTTGATTGACCCCCGCAGGCTCCTATTTTGAAGGAGCATCCTAACTAATGCCACCATCCACTGCCCTCATGCTGCACAAGATATTTCAAAACTTGAATCAGGTTTGGCGTTTGGTTATGGGAGTCTGCCAATGGCAAGAATGGACTGTCGACTCAAGGACATGTGTCTGATTGCCACGCGCGCACAGCCGTTGGATGTAGCACACAGTAATTTAGAGACCGCCCTGGTGCCTTGGGGCCCCTGCACGAAATTGCAGCGAGCCACTAGGGTCGGGGTGCTCAAAATGAGCACACCCTTTGGGGCCAAAGCGAACTCTAGTCTTTCATGTATAGTGCGCCTTACCCCTTTTTACTCAAAGCAAGTTCACTCCTCGGTACCCTTCTCGTCATGCACAGGCTGTCGAGCAACTGTTGAGCGAAGCTTTCACAAACGAGAAATGCTTTGACCCTATGCTAAAGACATTCCCGCGCTCAATTTAAAGGCGGCCCTAACCTAACCAAGGTCCCACAGAGTACTGGACACCGAGCGCACGATGCATACGAATGACTGAACGAATGAGCGAAGGGTATCAGACTGTTCACCTGCTCATGTGGGCAAGTAGGCAGCACTAGCTCGGCTCATTTGGCCGCTCCACTTGAGTCGTCCTTGTCGCTCATCTTTCGTGCATTGAACGCTCGGGCAAGAAGCGCCCACGCTCCAGCTGAAGCTGTGGCCTTCTTCGCTGCGGCCTCCTCTGCTTCCCAAGCCTGTGGAAGGAAACATAACACATGGCGTAAGAAAGCAAGATGAAAAGCAAGATGAAAAAGCAAGAGGGCACAGGCAGCTATTGTTTTGAGGTTGTTTTTTGAGCATGCTGAGCTCGACAAGTGGCCAGACAAAAGCTGGCTGTCAAAAGGAAGACCTGTCGCATGTAATCACTGCTTTAATCGACGGCCCCCCTGTCATAATCTAGCAACTTCATGTTTCTTCACAGCGAGGTGTCAGAACCACATAACCAAGTCCAGCACACGACCACAGAGTTCTCGTTTTGTTCTGAGCCAGTAGAGTGTTTGAGGTTTAAGGCTCCACATAAGGCACTGACGACATTGTAACAGTGTGTAACCCACAGGTTGCTGTCGATATTCATCCTGTCCTCCACCTAAGCGCTACCAAGCGCTACCATACGTACTACTGCTGCCACTTTCATCTCCCAAAGAAGTCACGCAGAATGCTCTCGACTTCCTGCGATGGTTGATGAGACGAACCTGTATCAATGGCGGCAGGACCATCTTCCAAGCGCAGAGATGGACAGCGGAGGGGGCCATCACCAACTCCTCCCAGTCGCCAAATGAACTGCGCGGGATGTCAAAGGCCCACTCCGAGACGGGGCGCACAGTCACCACGTTGCACTGAACCAGCGCCCGCAGGGTGGCATTCTCATTCGTTGCCGTGTCCAGCGCTTTGAGCAGCATCAGAATCTCTGCCGTTGGGACCCGGTTCTCGTCAGCAGCCAACACGGCGCGTGCCACCGTCAAGAATGCTGCTGACGTGTATCCCACAGCCTTGACGGGATTGACGGAGCTTCGCACAGCGGACTTGATCGGCTGCACGATGTCATCAAGCGCTGCAAACAAGTGGTGGACGCACAGGTCAGGAAGGAGCATCCTTACTAGCAATCAGGTATACATTAGTTGATATGGACTACTAGTTGATGTGGACTACTGCCTGCATAACGGCTCCTATGTACCACTGCCCTTGCCAGCAAAGTATTTCCATTACAAACAAACACCTAAGAGGACCTAGTCACTGATGCAGCCCTGCCATCAGAAGATCATAATCCAACGCAACTTGTTCAACAAGCTAAAGTCAGGCAGTAGTGGTGTGAACAGGAGCTGACTCCATGCACTTGTCTGACAAGGTTAAGTGGACATGGGCAAAAGTCTGGCGGTACATTCTGACATGTCTGTTGAGCTGTGCACCGAGCAGGAGGAACAGCAATCACGGCGGCTTACATATGATTGACAGTTGTGTTCACTTTTCCTCCTACCTCGGTGCACTGTAAATACGGCGGCTTTTTTTACACAGCCACAGATCACTCTTCAAGACCACTAAGGATTGAAAGGCAACTGGGTGCTGCATACTTCCTCTGTTGCCCATATGAACATTCACGAACATAGGGGCAAACTCTCTCCCCTTCCACACACATTCGCAGCTGGCTGGAAACCTCCCAGAAGTACTCAAACTTAAAGTGCCCTTCTCAATAAAAGCATATGAAGAACCCCTTCACAGAAACATCCTAAGTGCCCCTTCCCAGGGGTAAAAGCCAAGTGGTCTCTCAACTGACACAGATAGTCGCCTTTCCTTACCAATACACATGGTGCCCTTACCTGCTGACATGTCTTGTTTCCTCCTGAACGGACCCGCACACCGTTTGAGAAACCCTGCGTTTCCGTCGAGGAGCTGGCAAGGAAAAAATTGACATTGATTAAGTTGGTTCACAGAAGTGTTCAAGATAGAATTGTTCCTTTCAAACTGCATGGAGCACCAAAATTATAAAGTAGGGGGGAACACCATACAATAAACATAAAAGGAAGGGTATACAGCAGCCCCTCATTCAAGCGGGCCCATGACTGCGAAAAGTGCAGGAACTAGCCGGATGCCTGGAGTTTAAAGAGAGGCTTCTTGAGGTACTCCACGCACTTCAACAAGCAAGAGGCACTGCCTAGGGCCCGTATCGACAAGCAAGAGCAGTCAAGTTCACCTTGTGGCACATGTCCCACTCAGCATCGGCCACTGGAGTCCCAACTTCTTTCTCAAAGAAGGACCTCGCATCTCCCTCCTCGAAATTTCCAATGACCGCGACTCTCACAAACTCTGCAGGGATCCCTGTAGAAGTAAAGCATTGCCTTGCTTTTAAAAGTGCAATCTATGGAGGTGGTCAGCCAAAGACAACCTCAGGTTCCCTAGCTGCAAATTAGAATGACAAAGCAGGGTAGGAACAATACAGCTTGACACCCACTGAGGCCAACCCTTCTGCAGCTTGTATTTTCCACTTTTCCCCTGTCAATACGCAGTCACATTTTGAGAAAACTTCCAAACCTGATGGTATGCTTGTTTGGTAGCTTGAGTTTACTTACTCTGGGACAGCCAGTCGCTGAAGGCATACTCTGAGGTCACCAGGACAGCATGCGCTTGGCCCTTTTGTTTGGAGACAAACAAGAGCCAATCCAGGAGCGCCTGTAAATCTTTTTGGCCTTCGTCGCCCCAGGTTGCTAACTTGTTGGCCTCATCGATGAGAATGACTGGGGGAAATTTGACAAGGCCGCCCGTTTTTGCCACTGCTGCCTGCTCTTCGTCAATTGCAGTGAGGACCGTGTTCAAGTATCTAATTACTTCACCGACGCTCTTGATGTCCTTTTGAAGCAGGGATTTCAGCTCCGGGAGGGCCACAGTGAAATCAGCAATCTTTTCAGAAAATTTGAGCTGCTGCAACACTGGCCATGCTTCTAGGACAAACTTTCTCAGATTCACTGGGAGCGCATTCAGAAGCCTGCCAGACTCCATGCCGAGTTCCCGGCCCAAGTCTTGAGGGCTCTGTAAGTTGACCCCGCGGCAATCTACTGCCAGAAACGACTGACGCTTTTCAGCTTCCGCTTTCAACTTGTACTTTTCGAAAAATGCAGATTTGCCTGAGCTTTTCGGACCAAGCACAACCAATATTTCACTTGGGTCATCGTGCAGGAATTCTTCTGCCATGCGCATTTCGCGGACCCGATCATGGAAAGTGACATCCCTTCGTGCGGGATTGCTTGAACACGTTATGCTACGGTGTCCAGCTGAACGTTGGGACCTATACCCACGGCTCAACTCTCTCTTAAAGGACCTTCCCCAGATGATTGTGCCACCGGTACAGCTGGTGCTGATGGCCGCCATGTTTGCAACTGCGACCCTTAGTCTACTACTGTAACATACGACCGTCCCTCCTTGCAAGGAACTATTGCCGCTACAATTGTGAAATCCGGCATAAAACTACCCACTCCCATGCCGCCACGTGTCCCCCCGACCGTCCCGGCTAAGGGTTCCGTCCCGACTAGGGGTCGGCATAAGCCGGCCTCTAGTTATCCCGGGGACACTCAAATTTTCGAAAAGCCGACAAAAGGGCGAAGTACCCGGCTTAGACGCCGACAAAAATGCTCAAAAATAGGCGACTTGCCGCTATGTGGCCGACTAAATGCACATATATGAAAAAAAAGGCCGACTGAATTGATGGGTAGCCGGATATAAGCCGACATTTTTGAAAATTGAACAAGTTGAAGTTGGTCCCGACCCGCTCTGCTCCCGAGCGGGACAGTTCAAAATCCCCAAGCCATATACGCACGGCATTTGGACAGTTCTGGACATACACGTGGACGCAAGCCAGGCCTCGCGGCCCTCACATTCCACCTGATTCCACCACGTGGAAGCTCAATCAAAATTCCGGAGTTTGCCTCTGTATACGTAGACGATTGGGGCTTTCTGATCGGACCGTCCCGACCGGACCGTCCCGTGTGGCAGCAATGCGGGCCTATAAATTCCAAATTTCTGAACGTAAATTCTTATTTCCAGCATCCACCGCCCCAACCAAGGTCCGAAGTTCCGAACGTCTCCTTCCCAGCATCCATCCGAGCTGGCCCCGTCGTTAGAGTGCAGCTCAAGGCAAAGAGCAAGATCGCCGAGCTGTCTCCTGTGCGTCCTGACTTGCTGCACCGTCCTCTGTGGGTGGTGCCTGTGCGGCCGGGACCTGTTCTTCTGTGGCTGGAGCCATGGTTGATTGCTTAGTCTTGGCCCTTGCAGATGCACAAATTGGAGCAAGCCGCAACAAGCATTCTCTCCAGTCTCAGCGTCACATCTGACTAGCTTCGCTTTTCACCATAGAATACTCTGACACTGCCGGCCTAATCTGCCAGGGTGGAAGCCGGCTTCCAGCAATTTGAGCTGGTTAGGTGGTGGAGGGCAGCTCCACAGCCTTGGGCATCAGCAACTGTGCGCAGCCTGCTTGGGGGCCGTGTCAAAACACCTTTCAAAATGCAACCGGTTCTCCGCAATTTTCGCCAGGGGCCAGCCCCCCCTTTCCCCAGCCCACCAGGGGGGTCATATAGAGTGTAAAACTGCCCCCCCTGAGTGGCCAAACCAGCTACCACACCCCCCCCCGGGGGGGTCGGCCCGTGCGGAGAACCGGTTGTCACTGGAAATGTGTTTTGACACCGCCCCTTGATCTGGGGTCGACACCAGCATCGAACCGGACATTGAGCTGCCAAAGTTGAGCTCCAGTACACTAGCTCCAAGCCGTCGGCATTATAGGAGCAGCGCCATCAAAATAGCCGGCAGAGAGCACCACCATTGAAGCCGCAATTACGAGCTGCGAGCAATGGCTTCCAACCTGCATTTCCACTGGGAAAGGTAAGCGCTGCTAGCTGCATTGTGTGTTTGTGACCTCTGGCTTTGCATCGATTGTGGAAACGCTTCTTTTTGAATGGCCTCTTTGTCAGTACAGTATAGCTCTTTGCACCTAGCGAAGGTTGCAGGAAGAAGTTCTTTCCCTCAATTTGCATGCCAAATAGGAGCCTTCAATAAGATTTGATCTCGGGGTCTGCAAGGCCTAGCTCTTGTGGCTTCATGAGAATGGAAAAACCAGTAAGCAGGCAGCTCATGCATCTGTCAGGAAAGTCAGCAAGACTGCTTAGCGTAGTCAGGCAGCGGGGTGCGTCGCCCATCCTGCTAGCAGAGATGGGGGGCTTTGAGCTGAATCTCAGCTGGCTGCTGGCTAGTAGCGCTGCCAGCTCAATTGCAGGTCATAGACTGATAAGCTGCATGAGAGCTGACATCAAAATGCCATCCGCTGTTCATGCCAACCCTGGTCAACAGTCAGCTGACGTGCGCCTGTTTTTCTCTTCTCCAGCGGCTCATCTGCTTCTGAAGAAACCGAAGGCGAGGACATTGAAGGTGTTGAGTACGCTGATCGGCCTGTTGACGGGTCCAAGTCTGGACGTTCTTTAGAGGATTTCTTGAATGATAGAGACTCCGCAAGCATCCAAGGCCCGAACTTCTACCGGGCTCTCACAAATGAAAACAGTCTCAGCCCAGCTCAACTGCCGAAACGTCTTGAGAAGAGCAAGAAGATCCGCCCTCCGGTGAGTTTCTCACACATTGCTTCAATGTGTTTGGCAAGCCCTGCTCTATCCCAAGTCCATATACATGGGGTCAAACTATCAGGGACTTCGCAGTTGGATTCTAGCCGCGCTTTAGTCTGCTTCTAGCATCCTGGCAGAGTGCAGTCTAGCGTGACCTTGCATTCATAAAATGTGTCTCTAGACCAGTTGCTGCGGGGCTCATGAACATGTCGAGAACAAATCCTATCCCAGATATTCAGACATCTATAGAAATGGAATCAATATTTGTTCCCGATCGATCTCAGGCACGGCTGACGCACGAGCACCTTCACTTTCTCTCGTCCCCCTTTATACTTGTCCAGGGGTTTTCACCTACCTCTCCGTTCCCTTGGACCTCTGGCAGCGCTTTCAAGAAGGGGTTTAGCACACCACCACCGTGCATACGCAAGGTAAGAACGGAAGCATGAAGGCGGCTGTTTGTGCAAGCTTGACAGTGACTTGTTGCAGCTGGTTGTCATGCTATGATGGGTGTTCTAACTTCATTGAAGCATGAACACCAAGTTTTTGAGGCTCATCCTACATGGCTGTATGCGCTGCAACACCCTTTGCTAATGGCTGCTCATTGGGGTTGGCTTGCATCCAGATTTAACATCCCGCAATTGTCATATTTCATAGGTGGCTCCGTCTTGCCGCCCCTTGGTTGAGCAGCATCACGGTGGTGTGGGCAAGTTGTCAAACGAAGCTTCACTCAAAGAGGACCTTGGCCCCATGATATTGACAGGGCCAGCGCTTGACAGGAAGCGTCGCCGCATCATCTTCTCGCAAGACTCTGAGAAAGAGCATCTGCTGTCCCCACGACTGCTTCCAGAGGTGAATATATGCGATCGTACTTGCAGCATAGAGCTTGCAGTTAGTGACTTCACCAAGATGCAGATACAATACGTACTAGTTGAAGGCCCACATGTGCGCGCTAGCATTGCGCATCTTTCTGTGTGTGCATCACATGGCGGCCTGGTCCCCAGCCTTGACGATGACTGATGATATTTGCAGGAAGTGGGCCCTCAAGACGGATTCGCAGCGCGTGCTCTCGGATGCAGCCAGGAGCAGACAGGTGTCGACGAGCAAGGCCAGGTACATCAATTGCTCGACTGTGCATAGTACTTATTAAGTTTTTAGTAGGGTCGTGAAGTTCAGGTTAATGGCAACGGTTGCTTCAAATGTCGGATGCTTGTTCCTGAAGAATGATACACTCACTAACGGAGTGACGCAATCAAATCTTTTCGATCGACTTTCAGCTTCTAAGTAGCTTCCGATGCAGGATTCGGGAGTTCTCAGTAATATTCAGACTCCGCAGTATCAGATATGAATCAGACTGTGTCCGAAGCTCCGAGTCAATGAATCGTGATGACTAACTAGTATGAAGCCTTATGCAAGTGGGCCGCCCTTCGGCCATGCCTTATGCAAGCGGCGAATTATATTTGGATGCTGCAACGGTATGTTGGAGATGCTACTATGTATAAGCTTGTTTGCGTCGTGACTGCATCTTGGCACATATCAAGCGCATCAAGATTGACTCGGATGCACATGACCTATCAGTACCGGGTGCAGCCATTGGCACGGGAACAAATCGTATCCCAGATATTAAGACATATGTAGGAATGGAATCAATATTTGTTCCCGGCCAATCTCAAATCGAACAACCCGCTCTGGCTCTCTTCGCTGACTGCTGAGATCTAGGCCCGTTCGGCCAAAGTTGCACATCAGAAGATTCTCTCGACGATGTTTTGAGTCTGGCACCCCTCATCTGTCGCCTGTATTTGAACGCCTTTTTGGGAACACATCCAGATTGACTTGGATGCACAAGACCTATCAATTCCGGGTGCATCCATCGGCGCGGGAACAAATCGTATTCCAAATATTAAGACATCTATGGAAATGGAATCAGTATTTGTTCCCGACCGATCTTATTCACGATATGATTCTTGCGAGGTCCCTTCCGTGTCTGTTGAGGAACGAGTGCGCTTTAGGTGCTTTTTGGGGCCCGCTAAATGCCAAACGGCCATCTTTCTGGCCGCTCGCAGTGGAACGGCGAGATGACGCTCCGATTCATGTCCCTATATGATCGCCTATTATTTTTATGCAGGCATTCATGAGCCTGCACCAAGCGCCAATCCCTGGAAGTTTCTCAGTCAGCAGCCCGTGTTGGAGATGCTACTATGTACAAGCTTGTTTGCGTCGTGACTGCATCTTGGCACATATCAAGCGCATCAAGATTGACTCGGATGCACATGACCTATCAGTACCGGATGCAGCCATTGGCACGGGAACAAATCGTATCCCAGATAGTATTAAGACATATGTAGGAATGGAATCAATATTTGTTCCCGGCCAATCTCAAATCGAACAACCCGCCCTGGCTCTCTTCGCTGACTGCTGAGATCCAGGCCCGTTCGGCCAAAGTTGCACACCAGAAGATTCTCTAGACGATGTTTTGAATCTGGCACCCCTCATCTGTCGCCTGTATTTGAACGCCTTTTTTTGAACACATCCAGATTGACTTGGATGCACAAGACCTATCAATTCCGGGTGCATCCATCGGCGCGGGAACAAATCGTATTCCAAATATTAAGACATCTATGGAAATGGAATCAATATTTGTTCCCGACCGATCTCAGGCACGATATGATTCCCGCGAGGTCCCTTCCGTGTCTGTTGAGGAACGAGTGCGCTTTAGGTGCTTTTTGGGGCCCGCTAAATGCCAAACGGCCATCTTTCTGGCCGCTCGCAGTGGAACGGCGAGATGACGCTCCGCTTCATGTCCCTATATGATCGCCTATTATTTTTATGCAGGCATTCATGAGCCTGCACCAAGCGCCGATCCCTGGAAGTTCCTCAGTCAGCAGCCCGTCTTCAGCTGACCGCGTCGACAGCGTCGAGTCTACCGACAACCTCGAGGAGCGCTGCGACGAGGACTTCCAAGACAACTCCGCCGCCAGCCCGTTGCTAGAAGCTGCAACTTGCCACGCAGCTGTCGACGACGAGGGCTTCGCAGCACTCGAAGTGGGGCAACTGCCTCAGGTGGGGGGGCGATTCCCTCCTCCAATCCCATGTCGGTTCCATGGCATGCTGACCGTGACCTAGGTTGAGAATCTGCACCCAAGAGATGTGGGCCGTGCAACAGTCCTTGGGAGACGGCTTCAAGATGCTAACATGGCACGGAACTTGAAAGCCAGCGCAGATTCGAATCTCTCCCCCCAAGTCCACGGGAACAAATCGTATTCCACATATCAAAATGCTTAAGTATTAGAATCCATTTTCGTTCCCGGCCTTTCGACTGCAGACGCAATGGGGGGGCCCTCAATACCTCGCAGGGAACTCGCATGGCCTGAGTCCGTCTGACTTTTATGCCTCACTGCCACACTAGAATGAATGCATGCGTTCTCAGATCCAAGAAGGCACCTACACATGCACGTCGGTCTGATGAACATCTCTGCTATGGTCGCAGCATCACCTGCCGCACGAGGACTTTCTGGGCCAGCCTTGGTTCCCAAAGAAGGCGGCGGCCGTTCAGCACCAGCAGGCAAACGCCCACTCGCTGATCGGATCCTGCGACCTGAGCGACTCGGGAGGGTTCAAGAGCTTTTCGAGCTTTTCGGACTCTCGGGCGTTTGTGAACTACTTGAAGCAGCTTCAGGCAGCTGGGGAGACCCCAAATCACTACGAGTGCGTCGACGCCACTGACGCCTTCCAAGTTATACGTCGATATCGACTACACGGTGGGAGGACGAGATGACGGGGAATTCGGGGAGCGGTTTCAGCATTGCCAGATCGTGCTCCGCGGGTTTCGAGCTGGTGCTCCTGCTCCCGGCCGAATCCATCACCTTCCAGGTGGCGACCGCTCACGGAAGGTGCAGAAGCGGGAGTTTCAAGTACAGCGCGCATGTTTGCCTGCAAGGGTTCTACTTGGAGGATTCGTCCGCGCGGCGGGAGCTGAAGAAAGCTCTTGCCCACTTCCTTGAGAAGCCTCCCGAGGCGCTGCGCCGGAGCTGCGAGTTCCTGTTCTACGAGGGGAACAAGGGGGGCGTCCTCGTCGAGGGATGCCTCATTGATTCGACGGTCTACAGCTGCTTCCAGAACTGGCAAACCCTTCACTCCGAGAAGAAGGGGTCGGGCCGCCCCCTCGCTCCCGCAGCGGGAAGCTCTTGCAACATCGGCGACCATCTAATCGGCTTCTATGGGGCGGCAGAGGTAGTGGCTGCCACAAAAACCGACAGCAACCTTCTGGCGGTTTACAATCAACGGGAGGAGCCGGCGGCGTCCATCTCTCGGCGCCCCGTCAACTGAGGCATCGACTCGGGGGGTGCGGGGGACGTTTGTGGAAAGAGGCCGCACGCAACGGCCTCTGACGGGCGTCGAGACGAACCGCCTGCTACGGCGATACCAAACGGACCATCCAGAGGCCTATGTTCTTCGGGTCGAGGCCATGGGCGAGGATGTGTTCACGGTGCACTTAAGAGTCACCACCTTCTACTGCTGGATAGCGGGGCGGGCGCACTCTTCTCCAGGAAATGCGTGCGCGGCTATCTGGTCTATAGCAGAAACGGGCCATCCAAGGCCTTCTACAGGTGCCACGCAGCAGTGTGTTAAAAGAGACCATCGAAGACGGTATACCTTGCATGAAGGTTTTCACTGCAGGAATGGCAGTCGCATTACCAGACTCACCACGCTGAGCATCGCGGCAAATGGTCGCCAAATGTCAACCTTGGCTAGCTCTGGTTCATGGAATCGGTCAGTCCAAATGAGGTCTTTGCATGTGTTCCGTCACAATGGAGCACGCACTTGTTCACCTCAACAACCAGTTTCGGCCTCGAATATCAAGTGTACGTTATCGAAACAAATCCAACTAACATACCTACCCTTTGCATCATATCCTTTGTCAGATGCTATTGACAACTGGTAAAATGTTGTTTTACAAGATGCAGGATCGTGCAAATAAAAGGCCATTGTCCAACCTCCATGTCAACTTTACAACCAAATCAAGAACATCAACTATCTGGCAACCAATCTGCTCGGCCGTCAATCATAACCGTGCAGCTTAGAATTACACGTGCATGAAAGGTAGCAGTGAGGTGGAGGCTTCATGTAAGGTGAGATTTCCGTGCAAAAGCAAAAGTGACCATTCTTCAAATCAGGGTGCAGTGCACGTGGTTGAAGAAAGGAGACCTCAGGACGTATGTGCAATTGTAATATCGTCGAAGCTGAACAGCTGTTCTCGACCTAGAGATTGTCTGCCCTCCGACTTGACCAACCATGCACAAAGAAATAAAAAAGGCGTACTAGCAGACGTGCTGCCAACCCATGACCCCAACCCACAGTGCCCACCTCAAGAGCTTCAGCGAATCAACCAGGATTTTGTCCGATCAACCACTCAGTACACTGTTCTATCTATACAAGCGTCTTTGTACACCGCAGAGCAAAATTGAATTAAACGAAAGGCTCCCCAACCCTTCTTTTCCGATTTGCGCGACCCCCGGCCAAGGCCTCAGCCTGTGATGAAGGAGCCTGCGGCCATGCCCCATCTGTCGACCGATTCGAAGGCCCCCTTGCGCCCGCCAGTCATCCCGTGTCCGTTCGACTCTCCTCCGAAGTTGCTCCAGCCCCCGCTGCTCCCAGCCGCCCCCCAAATCGACTCCACCGGAGACGACGAGTATAAGGAAAAGTTACTGGATCCCCCCGACAGCTGTCTCGTCAACGCCGGCACATTGGACGGCGCCGGGTTCTCCCGCGGAGTCAGCGAAAACGGGCTGGCCGCCGAGAAGGCCGGCGAGTTGAAGTAACTCGACGCAAACGGAGACGCTTCGCTTGATGCGCCCGAGAACGGAGACGGATTCGCATTGGCGGGAGGCTCGAGCGTAAGCGCAGAGATTGTGAGCACGTC
Organism: Klebsormidium nitens; assembly: GCA_000708835.1. NCBI lineage: Eukaryota > Viridiplantae > Streptophyta > Klebsormidiophyceae > Klebsormidiales > Klebsormidiaceae > Klebsormidium > Klebsormidium nitens. Next base: position 14,157 of record DF237796.1, on the reverse strand, counting down.
GGACTCGGACCCCCAGCCAAACGCGGACTGGTTCGAGGAAGCGGACGAGGGCCGGGTCGTCGGTCCGATCGGCCCGAGGGGAGGGGAAATTGCGCCGTAAGCCGGGGACACACTTCCGGACGTACGGCCGGAGCCGACGTGCAGTGCGCTCCCGTTGTGGCGCCCACTTTCCGCCCCCGCAGGAATGAAGCGCGCCGGTTTCGCGAACGCACTGTCCTCGAGCAGCCGGTCGACGGCGGTGTGCAGGTTGAACGCCGCGAAGAGGTCGTCCCCGCTGACGTCAGCAGACGACGTGGCCTCCGGGACGGTCAGCGACGAGAAGGCGTCGAGGCGCGCACGGGCAGAGAGGCTGGCTTGGCGGCCCGAGAAGCTCGAGTGGCGGCTCAGCAGCCGGAATCCATCGTCTCCGAACGGAAGCCCCGTTTTGTGGTCCCCATTTTGCGAGGACTCCAGGTCGTGACTCGCGCGCAGCGCGGGGAAAGCGTCGGGATGAAACGCGGAGGGGGGTAGCATGTGCCCGTTGAACCCGACCCCCCCGTTGCGCTTGGCGGCCGCTGACGCGAAGCTCGACGCCTCGGACTTGAGGCTCGACCCGAGGAACGACTCGCTCTTGCCGCTCGAGGGCAGGCTCGGGAACGAGTCCTCGTCGAAGCTGGGCGAGTGGAACGGCCCCGGGGACGGTTTCGACGAGGGCGAGTTCGCCTTGTACCCTTTCGGACGCTGGACGATGACCCGGTGTCCGGACGGGCCCCCCAGCTTGGCTGTGTCCAGGTCTTGGGCGAAGAGGTCCAGAATGGTGTCGGCGATTTCGGCGGTGTTGAACTCGACCCATGCAAAGGTGCGCCCGGGGGGTCGCACGATGTGCGCGATTGCCGCTGTCAGGCCGGTCTCGCCGCCTGCCACAGGGGATCAGCTATTAGCTGTCAGTTTCCGTCGTATTTGCTTTGCAGTTCTTAAAAGCACGGGTTGCGTGCCCGTTCGCGCTTGCTTATCGAGTGACATGAAGGAGAAAGGCGTTCAGTAAGTCAGCCGATCAGGACAAACTTTGCAAACTGAAACGGCCGGGGTAAAAGAAGAGAGCGTGTACGGACGCAGCAATCAGGCACGAGGAAGTAAAAGCTTCGTGGAGGAAAGCAACAAGACAAAGAACCAAGAAACGCGACAGGAAAGTACGAAGAGGAACGGGGATGACTTTGAGAGGCAACAGCATAAAATAGACAGACGATGGAACAAGACGAAGTCCTTGAAAGCACGAAGAAAGATCCGGCGATTGAGGAGATAGGGAAATCCTGTTGGCGAAGCACCCTGAGCCCCAGCCGAGGGCAGACAATTTCAAACTCAAACGAGGAACGCTCGTCGTTTGCTTTTATCCCTCCTTTGAGACAACCACCATTACCGACAGGTTTGCAGAATTCCTTGCCGGGTTCATACTTCCATTGGTGATTGACCACTGACGAACTCACAAGTGATTACTCGCCACTTAACACTCAGGAAGCTGCAGAGAGGATGACAAAAAAGGGAAGAGGTCGATCAGAGACCCGCTGATGACCCCTGTGAAGTTAAGAGTTCCGTTGATCGACGACCAGTGAACTCACCACTGAAGACTTGGAGCCGAGCACTGCGGAAATCACCGCTGATCACACGCCACTAATCACGCAGAAAAATATCAGGCAAAGTGGGTGAGAATAGACCGGGGAAGGTTAATCGGAGACCCACCGATGAGCCCCCTCTCGAGGCACAGCTTCTCGAACATGGCGCGAATCCCGGGGCCTTCCTCCTCGTCCGGAAGCGCGTCCACGTGGAGCGCTCTCTGCCGGTCGATCGAGTACGAGAGGCTGAAGATGTCGCGGGGGAGTGCGCTCTTTTTGCCTCCGGGGGAGGGGGACCCCATCCCCTGCTGCGCCAGCTGCTGGGCGAGCCCCCCCGAAACGGGGGACGGCAGGCTGCCCGAGGGGGACGGCGGGACCTGCGGGGAGGACGGGGTGACGTCATGGTCTTGCTTGCTGACATTTCTGAGTACCTTCAGTTTTGGGGGCAAATAAGGATGCTGGCGCGGCGCTCATATTATCGTCGGTGGGGCTTGAGGCTGAACGGTGTCGAAGTTTGGAATGCTTGTTACGCACATGAAAGAACCGGTGAGACACCTGGAGATGACGTCTCAGGCCACTATAAGCCGACCAGTCAAATAAGAGACTGTTGGAGGAACAAACAAATTGCCTGAGACGGAAATTGACTTTGACGATTGAGTCGACTACGAAGACAAGGATTCATTGAATAGCAGCTTCGAGACGAAGGATTGGGAACGGCGAAAGGAAAGAGAGACTGTTCTAACCTTGACGTGCAGGCCCAAGTCCAATCCGTCGGCCCCGGGCAAGACCCTTCCGATTCTTCTCAAGCATCAAATGAAGTGCTTTGAAAGAGAGTCAACTGAAAGGGGACGAACCAAACCGAACGAGCCCGAACACGCGAGATGAACGAAGACACGAAGCAGACCAATCGCTCTCACCTTGACGTGCAGGCCCAGGTCCAGTCCGTTTGTCTCCAGCAAGCGGACCCCTTACGATTTTGATAACCGACCATTAAATAAAAGGTGTCGAGAGCGGAGAGTGAATAGACCTGAAAATAAGTTCTGCAAAGGAGAGTTCCGAAGAAAACCACAGCACAGTCGTTCTCGCCTTGACGCGCACGCCCAGGTCCAGTCTGTGAGCCCCCGACGAGAGCGTCCCATTGGGCTTTGAAGCCTCACCCATTATGCAAAATGCATCCAAGAAGAAAAGCTAGCCAATCAAGAAAAACACAGTCAAGTATGAAAATAATTCTTACCTTGACGTGCAGACCGAGGTCCAATCCATTGGGCCCCGGCGAGAGCGCGCCGTTGGGCTTTAAGAGCCGAGCGAACAAGTAAGATGCATCTGGAGGTGACGAAACGGACAATCTGGAACTAGCGAAATTGGCATGCACGGTCTGAAAGGAGTGTTCTCACCTTGACGTGCAGGCCCAGGTCCAGTCCGTTGGCCCCGGGCGAGAGCGCGCCGTTGGGCTTGGGCCCGGCGGGGCGCTCCACGAGGAGGCGCTGCTGCTGCAGGCGCACCGCGTCGGGCTTGATCTTGCACAGCTGGTACGCGAGGTCCGCGAGGCCGTCGGAGCCGAACTCGACGAGCGCGAAGCTCTTGCCGGGCTGCCAGATGACGTGGGTCACCAGTTCCACAGCGGACGTGTCAACCTGTGAAGGATAAACAAATTGGCTTCACTAAGCAGGATAAAAAAAGGCAATCCGTACGGAAATGTTCTTCGAAGCGGAAGTCGACGAGCGCAAAGGTCTTGCCGGGCGGCCAGATGACGTGGGTCACCATCTCGACGGCAGATGCGTCGACCTGGAAAAGATGAATAGATTTGGATCTCAGAAGGGTGTTTACATGTTTTCGCTGAAGCGAAGAACGGGCAGATGTGACCGGGAAGGGTAATTGGAGCCAAGTTTGACGAGCGCGAAGCTCTTGCCGGTCTGCCAGATCACGTGGGTCACCAGCTCGACGGCGGACGTGTCGACCTGGAAAAGATGGATAAGATGGAAAAGTCAGATTTCCGCGAACGGGCAAAAGCGAGCACATTCGAATCTGCACAGAAAGGTTCATTGGAGCCGAACTCGACGAGCTCAAAGCTCTTGCCGGGCTGCCAGACCACGTGGGTTACCAGCTCGACGGCGGACGTGTCAACCTGGAAAAGATGGACACACTGTCATTCTTCCGAATTACACTTGTCCAAGTCACTTTTCCAACTGGCACTTGAACCTGAAGCTGATTACACCAGTCGTCCGCAAAACCGCAATGGCCTTCAGGGAGGAGGTGCCTAGGTACGGCTTTCAGATAAGTCGTAGCAGAAACGTCGCTGGAAAGAGAAACTAGGCCCAAGTCGAATGATAGTTGTAAAACTTGCAAAATCTTTGCTCAAATTTTGAGGGAAAATGAAGAATAAACAGAACGACTGTCAACGTTCTTGACTGTCGACCCCTTAATTTGACCAAGTGCTCGCTCGGAGTAATACTGAAGATTGACGGTGTGACCAAAGGAGAATGTGCCAGCAGCACAGAGAAACTCCAACCGACAAAACATCGAGTAGAAAGGACATCAAATGGAAGAAAAAATGGACTCGAACAAGTTTTGAACGCGAACAGAGACGTATCAGGAAGCTCCCCCATGGCGAACAGCTTTGGCTGGAGACTGAATAGAAGACTGGATCACTAAAACGGAGCAGAATGCAAACGCCAGAGCGAAAGCAATGGTGCCGACCTCTCTCGCCTGATGGAGACTGGTCCAAGCGAGGTCATACATCCAATGGATAAGGTGATCACGAGGAAACAGGACAGGAGAGCAAACCACGAGACGTAACACCCGAGCTAGATATCCAAAGCACTAGGCCTGACCTTTCCCGAGTGCAGCAGGATGTTCCGGAACAGGTGGTAGATTCCCGGCCCGCTCGTGTTGTCCGGAAGGTTCTTGGCGACCACAGCCCGTCCCCGATCGACGCTGTAGTCCCAGTCGAAGACACCCTTCGGAATGACCGCGTTTTCCTGCTCCTCTCGCAGCAGCCGCACGACCTCGTACGCGCGCCGGACGCTCAAGACGTTCTTGCCGATCTTGAGGGACTCGGGGTGTATGTGGCACTGCGAAACACGAGAAAATAAGGGATCTGTTCTGTTCCTTCTCAACACTTTGAACTCCGATGTCACACGTATGGAACGGGGGTAGAAAGAGACAGACCGGTATTCGCAACAGATGCTCGGAACGCTCTTGCCAAGCTTAAGGGACTCAGGGTTTATGTGGCACTGCGAAAGAAGACCGATGCATCTTGGAATTTCTGTCATCCCCTTGAACCTCTCAGCTCCAATCCGAGAACACTTCTCAAAACCGTGATTGTCGATCGAACTCATAGACGCTGAAAACTTTGTTTCCAAGCTAGAAAGAGCAAAGATTGCGAAACATAGGAATCTCAAGGTTACAAAAACTCCTTACTTCTTTTCACGCCCTTCAAACCTTTTTCCACACAGATTTCCGCGATCGGATGATTGCAGACAATCTCCTGCGCTTGCCAGACGCTCCCTCTCTTACTTGAGCTTTAGAAATGATGCGTACATGTTTTCTTGCCAACAGAAGGGGCAAAAACTACGATCCCCCGTTCTTAAATTTACCCCCGCCCCCAGTCCAAGAAACGCTGTACTCTGCTTTGATACAATGCTGTTCTTTTCAGAAAGTGAAGGTAGCCTGATATTAGTGAGCGCTTTTCCTTCTTCTCTTGCATTTCGTGTTCAATCCTCGTGTCTGTCAGTCCATTGGATTGAAGCAGCCTTACACTTTCGAGATGAAGGGGGCAATATTGACAGCACCAGCATCACATCGAAATCTGGTCAAAACAGCTGAAAATCAAATCAAGTGGGGATCTGGACCCTGTTGATGTTCGTTGAAGTGGCAATTATACGAGGCCTAGATTTCCCAAGGGCAAGAAACAGGTTACCTACAATCGAAGTTCAAAGGTGACAATCAGCCACAACAGAAACGAGACAGCCAGACAAAGTTCCTTACCTGTTGAAGGGCGTAGTCTGCAACCTCCTCACTCAGAAACTCCACCCAGGCACAGCACCGCCGCGCAAAGATCACGTGCGTCACGAGCCCCACCGTCTTCACCACACCCCCCACCTTCAGCAGCCCCTCAAACAGCCTGCAGATCTCCTGGCCCGTTGCGTCGAACGGCGCCCCTTCTGCGTACAACGCCCGCTTCCGATCGATCACATAGTCCTTGTTGTTCGTATTCCCCACGGTGTTGGGGCTGCTGTGCTGGAGCACGTTGTTCGCGAAACTCGGGAGGTCCATTGGCGGGGAATCCATCGGCGGCGGGCTCCCGTTCGCGTTCAACGCGTTCAGCGACCCCAGGGAAACTGCCCCGTTGGCTGTTGCGGCAGGGGCCTTTGTCACGTACCCTTTCGGACGCTGGACAGCCAGGCACGTGCGTCCCACTTTCAGTGACTCGGGGTGCAGCTTGCACAGGTTCAGGGCCAGGTCTGCAAGCGCCTCGGTCGAAAACTCGATCCACGCGTGCGTCTTCCCGTCCTCCTCCGACCTCAGCAGGACATATGTCACCAGGGAAGTGCGGCGCGTGCCCCCCGCGCGGGAGAGGAAGTTTCCCCCTTTGCTCTGGAGCAACTCCTCGAACAGCTCCTGAACGCTTGCTTGCGTTACTTTCTTGGGGAAGTTGTCGACGTGCAGCGAGCGCTGGCGGTCCACTACGTAGTAACCAGTCAGGCCCCCCGGGATCTTGATGTTGCCCATCCTAGTTGTTCGATTGCCCCTGCTTCCCTTGGTTGCAACAGCTAATGTTTAACCGCTCGATGGTTGGTGTGCGGTTGTATACTGATCAACCTGCATTTAGTGGAGCCAATGATCAGGATGAATTCTGTAGATTTTGATTCTCCTTTGTCTATGTCAAATGGACTCGGGTGTGCAAAAGAGAGTCAAAGAACGAATGGAATTTCAGGGCACATTCTCAATCTCTGTGCATTTGAGGAACTAGGGAGCCAAGGATTGGCAGCTGATTTCAGGAAGATCAGATGAGTCGGTGACTAGCGACGGTCAGTCTAGATGGTACTCACGTATCAACAAGGAAGTTTGTTGTGCATTCGGTGGCTTTGAAAGATCTTTTTGAAGCAAAGAGGGGCAGCTAACGCAAAAATTCCTTTCAGGCAGAACAGATTCTTTGAAAGAGAACACATAAGGGTGCTCAAAGACACAATGCAAGCTGTTGATCAGGCCAGATTCAAGTATAGCCATATGTCAGCTTATCGACGTGGTTTCAAGCAGGAACTGTGTGCATTCTCTCAATAACCTGCAAATCCAATGACGCCAGCAGAAAGAGTGGGACGGATTGGGGAACTGATCGACATACTTCAAGATCAGCAGACAACTTCTGAAGTGTAGATAGAGAACAGCAGTATACAGAAAAGGCACAATAAGTGGTGTAAGTTTCAAATGAACAATGAAACACAGGGTCTTGCTTGGCGCCACTGCAATAAGATCAAGGAAGAGCATAAAACGAAGTGGCACAAAAGGGAGGGTTAAAAGGGCAATATCCTCAGTAGATTCAGGTCACTCCTAGCTGCGCTTATTGGTGCATCGATCGACAAAGCGAGTCCGTTGTTTGCAACGTTTGACGTTGATGTACAATCTGCCAATTCAATCTCACATTAGAACCTTTCTTCCGGAAGGAATGAGCAACAATTACTGCTGAAGGCTATCAATGAGATTAGCCATTGCTTCAAACTCCCTCAAGGTGAGTCCCAATACAACTCGAAGTTGTAAGCCTGAAATACAAAGTCCGTACTGGGGACCTATTGTGTATTAGCCAGGGCTTACTGCAGCCTGTTCGAGTACAATTGTCCACTGTGATACATGACTGGAACACTCAGCAAAGGCTTGCTCATGACCAAGTTTGGTGGCATGGATACTTTCAGGCTTCTTGAAGTAGGTGAGGAAAGGTCCATGCAAGTGCAGCTAGGGTTTAACTGACATCCATCAATGCAAAATGGTTAATGCTCTGCTTTAAAGGACACGCAGCTCATTAAGACTAAATTCATAGCCCCAAGCAGAACAGTGGACTGTCCCAACAATTCTGGTCTATAAATCAAAGAGATGAAACTATTCTAGGGGCACTGTCTGGGGCGTCACTCACCTGCGATGAGACCTGTGTTTTGTGCCCCTAAAGCATGCCAATGCATCCCTGCGAGCTGAATTGTGACTCCTTAGCTGCCCAAGAAGCATGCCTGCAACCCTTCTGAGAGTTGCACACCGAAAGTTGCACGCCTCTGGCCGAGCAGGGCCTTACTTCTATGTCTTTCGCGCAGAGGAAGTGTCGCCAGGTCCTCTCCCCCGAAAGTTTCAGACAGTTTCGTTCTCCGGATTATTTCTCACAATTTTGTCCAAATAAAGTCAGCTCACAGCCTGCGTTCCCTCTCACTTCGTTCCCCTCCTTGTAAGTTGTAGCTGCCAGCAGTGGCCAGAAGAGTGGCGAACAGCAGCAGGAAGGGGGTTCGTTGGAAGGAATATTTTTTCGCTACTAGCTGGCGGTAGCTCAGCTGGCGGTAGCGGAGAATTTCGGGGTGCTGATTCCTGCGCGGAATTTCGAGCAATGTTCTTTTCGGACTTTGGAACCAGCGCATTGGCCCGGAACTTGGGGCACGGTGACAGCTGTCGCCCGTACAGTGCACCGATTGTCCCCGCACATGTGAATCCTGACTCATATTGCCGAATTTCGATTGGCGAAAACCGACTTCGCCCCGGATAAACTTCGGCGCGGACTCTTTTGAGGTGCGAGGTTGGGGCAATTGCAGGACGGAATGACCTATAACAGACCATGAAATTTGAAAGCTCTGCAGAGGGAACCTTTAGACGTTTTGGCGCGTGCTGCGATTTTCTGTAGTTCCAAGATTCTCCGCTCAGTCGAGAAGGAGCACGGGATTCCACCTCCTGAACAGTTGGGTACTGTTTTTGGCAGAAGATTCGGGTGGATTCCACAGTCGAAACGAACCCTGCAAATAGAATAAAGGAGACCCCATGCAAATGTACCCACTTTGAGCGAGTTCGTTGGTACATCTCATACACACACCCGGTACGATAGCCCGAGCAGCTTCCTGATCTCCTCGGTAAGTTCCTTGCACAGCGACGCATCAATGTGACTTTGTTTGGGGGCGGTCGCCCCATGTCAGACACGGGGACCGACCCGGGTTCGCCCGTAACGTCCAAGTGGCAGTAGGTACCGGTAGCGTGTTGAGCGGTTTGCGGACTTTGAAGCGGGTACCGTACCCAGGAAGTTGCTTACACGCGCGCGGCATATAGTGAGCATCGAACGGTACGAAGGTGATTGGAGGATAATGGACGGCCGGTGTTTGCAAAAGCAATGTCTCGGTGATCCATCACGTGAAAAGGCTTGCAAACTCCAAAACCGTCCGACCGCCTCCCGGGGGCCCAATGAACTCATTGCACCGTGCGGCGTGTATTCAGTTCACTTTCCGGCGGCCAATGATGCATATACGGTATAAGGAG
>DF237797.1:15080-28847 GCA_000708835.1 Klebsormidium nitens | reverse complement strand
TAGTCGATACGTGCGTACGCATGCGTCACGTGACGCAGTCGTGCCGTTACACGGTGAGTGCTGCAGGACACATGCACATGACGTACGTGCATCCTGGATGAAATCCTGGATGAAATCCTGGATGGAGCAGTCGCTGTCAAAGGTCCCCTTGACCAGCGTCCCATTGACCATCTCGCTGACGTACGTATTGGACATGCGTGATTTGATCATGATTTGGAGCCCCTCCATGCTGTCTAGCTCCACACCGCCAACCACAACGGATATAGAATCTATGAGCCTGTAGCCAACGTCTGGCACGTATGCATACTCGCTCTGTAGCACTGGAAGTTCAATCTCCAACATCAGCCCCGTGATCAGATCGCCTGAGCGCCTCAGGTCGCAGGTGAATACGGGTGAAATATCATCATTGGTGAAAGCAGGCTCGGGTTCATTGAAATAGTTGACAACAGGGTCCTTGGCAAAGGCGTCATAGGTCCTCCAACTGCGCTGACCAACTGGGAAGAAGCTGTGCGTGGGACTGACAGTGAAGCTTACGTCCTGCGGACCTATGGCAAACAGCTGTACAAAGGTTCCGAGGTGTGGTGCTTGGTCCATGAGCATACTATTACACCTCTAATTGACCCAGGCTGGCTGGACGTATGCTCTCAGGACTCGAAAGCTACATGGTCTCTGCCTCCCCTGGGGCTGCTCTTGACGGGAGGTGATGGCCATCAGGGTCTCATAGAGCTCGATATCTGAAACGCTCAGCTTGAAGTTCAGGCGCTTGAGGAAGTCCAGCTCCAGATTGTTCAACTCTTGCAAGGGGAGTCCGCCCACCTCGGCAACAAATGAGTTGTCGTAGGTGCTGAAAGGAATGAAAAGCGTTTAGCTTGGCAAGGTGCGCGCAGATATACGGATCACAAGCTTTTGCAAACAGTGTTTGCAAGTGTTGAGAGATGCAGGTGCGGTCCCATTGGGACCTCTGAACCCTCTGTGTATCCGCGCATACACCTCTGCAATTGAATACGGTATTACTTACTCATCATCAAAGAACTTGGCGCCCACCATGACCCTAGTGAGCAGGAGACGATGAACGTTCGTGGAGGACAGAACCACACGCCTGGGGCCACAATCGGAGATCCTGGTGATGTAGACATACCCAGCAAGCAGGGCCACCGGTGAGGGGTTGAGATGCCTGATCAAATGTTGACTGTACTTCCGAATGGGTACTGTGGTTGCTTTGGGGCCATCAAAGAGGGTATGGTTCTCAGCCGTAGATGGTTCCTTCATAAGCGACCACTTCATACAGCAGCAACTGGTGCCTGATTGCTTCTGTAGCGCACATCTCCCTCTCAACCAATCCACTCACCGCACAGGCGTCCCCCGCTTCATGACACCTGTGCCTAACATAGTCCAGGAAAGCTTGATAAGCTTCGTCCTCGGGTGAGAGACTCTTCTCCATCTTGTTGGATCTGGTGGGTGACCATCTCGAGCTTTGGTGCAATTCCCCCTACTTTTCTGCAACCTTTGGCATGAACCGGCAGCCATTGGCGCGTGCGACATAGTCTGCGTCGCCATTGGGATGGCAGACCTTTTTGGCGGTCTGTTGGCGTTTTGACATTGGAGGGGCAAGCAAGGGAGGCATTAATATCTGGTGAGAACTAAAATGTTCCAAAAGGACCCCTTAGAGGGTTCTCGGATTTCCGGGCGAGAAAATCTCGGGGCAACCTACTAGGTCGCTTAGACGAGCTCTTATCAGGTCTCCGCAAGTTGCGGAAAACCCTAAGAGAGTTTTTCGGAAGCCGGTAAGAGAAAATCTCGGGCTGTCTTCCCTTCGGAGCCCCATGCAGAGTGAGGTTCAAGGCGGAAAGGCAAACTACTAGATCCCCAAAGGCGCCTTATGGCGCCCTAGGGGCCATAGGGCTCTGGGCAAGAAAGCACAAGCTCAGTCGATTGTTATGATTTCGGCCATGTCGTGCAAGGTGTGTAATCTGCCAGAGCACAACGACGTCTGCAACAAGTGCGAAGACCTCTAGGTAGATTGCATTGCGCTCTTGACACGAGCGATGAGCTCAGAAACCACTCTCGTGGAGGTGTATCAGAGAGCTACCTGGCTTGCCAATTACATTGAAACATGCTGTAAGGGGAACACGTTAGGAGTAGGTAGGAAGTGTGCAGAATGAGGTTAGTGGTTGTACTTAACGTGCTAGAGTCGCTCGTAGCATGCGCCCTAATCGCTGGGGTGTCAGCTTTAGGGAGTGAGGTTCCAGTATCATATGCTGTACCCATCATCCTAAACGTTCTCTACTTTGTGTTTGCCGCTTCCTGGGACTGTTCGGCGGACAACCCGGATATCAGATTCGGTTGCAGGAAACTCCTGCTCTCGGTAATAGGTTTTGTGACAGAGGCTGCATTCCGGCACCCAGACAGAGTCTTTGTGTACGGTTGCATAGCATTAGGCTCTTTCGATATCTTGGTTCTAGTGGCAACAATCATACAGAGTGTACATTGTGGTCCAAGTTTGGCCCATGCAGAACGAGTTGTCGAACTGCCTAGAGTTCACATAGAAGATACGAAGCAGCCTGTTGCAGCGCCTAGCGTCGCAACGCCTAGCGTTGCAATAGAGATAGAATTGCCAGATGGATCGAGAGCAGTGGGACATCGGCGTGATCTCACTTTGACTTCCGCACCTTCACACCGTTCACTGTCGTGACAGTCGCGTCATCCTCTTCTGTGTTGAAGCTCTTCTTGTGCCAAGACCAGTATTCAGGCGCGCCTATCTTGAATGGCTTGTGCACTTCAGACTTGTACCAGAACACACAGTCCTGCGGGTCACTGCTCTGGATTGTGTTATCCAACACCATGCACTCGAACTCCGAAGTGCACGCCTTGTAGACTGCCTCAAACTGCGCAAAGGATTTGAAGACACCAAAGTAATGTTCATAGAAGCGTTTTCGATTGTTAAGGATCGGATCATTGAAGATGAAGACATAGTCAGTGTTTGCACGAACAGCTGATGGGATGTCCATGATCCATTGCGCCGCAAGGATGACCATCAGCGAAAAGTGACGCCCGTTCATGAATAGGAACCGCATCGTGTCACTCTTCATGATGCTGGGCTTGAAGAGGCAATTATCGAGGAGCAGGAAGCAGTCCGCATCCTTGGCACCCAGCTTCTTCAGATTCTTCTGTCTTGCAATCAAGCGTTTCACAATCTCCTCATCGTACGTGTTGTAAATGAACGAGTCTGGAACAAACTGACGGTAGTATCCGTTTCCCTCTTCGGTTCCACTGACGACAATGCCAGCTGGTATCTTCCTTTTGTGGTAAAGGAGGTCGGTGATGAGCGTCGTCTTGCCCGTGCCTCTTCTGCCTATCACGACCAGAGTCTTATGGTCCTTGAGCTTCTGCAGGTCAAACTTTTTGATGTTGAAGTCGCCTGAAGACATTGGGACCCTCCTTCAAAAGATGGAAAAGAAACGGTCAAACGTTACGTACACTCCGTTCCTCACGTTGGAGAAGAGTGACCTGCAGGGCCGATGTGAGGGACATACATGGTTTGCTTGCTGCTATAGACGGGCAGGGTGCCGTTGTTTGTGATCCGAATGAGGGCCTACCGGGCCGCCTCCTGCTCGGCGGCTTTCTTCTTCATGTCGCTTCCCATACCCATGAAGACGTGCCCTATGCTCACGTTCACGTGGAATACTCGCATGTGGTCCGGGCCACAAGCCGCAGCCACCGTGTACTGTGGCATGTAGTCCGACTGAGCCCTGTTAATACCGTCAGCCGCTATTGCATTTGACCAAACGGCCTGCATGTGACGCATCAGGACATCCTTGTGGTTGAGATCCTTCTCCACTTCGTCAAAGTCCATAGCGTCGAGCATCGGGTACACAAAGTCTTTGCACGCTGCTATGCCCTTGTCAACAAACAAACCCCCCAAGAGCGCCTCGAAGGTGTCCTCCAGCTTGCTGGGGTTGAGGTTCCATTCTTGATCCATGGCCTTGCGGTTCATCATGATGTGGTTTTGAAGCCCCAGCTCGAGTGCCCAAGCCGACAGGGCGCTGCCACAGACCAGCTTGGTCCTTATACGTGTGATGAACCCCTCGTCGCAGGACGGATATCGGTCGTATATGTACTTTGTGACTACTAGATTGAGCACAGAGTCACCCATGAGTTCAAGCCTTTCGTTTGAACCATGAGTGGCTTTGTAGTCCTTCAGGGTACTCTTGTGTGTAAAGGCTGTTATGTACTCATCGAGGTCACTGATGCGCAAGGGAGGCGAGCCGGGCCTCCTGTTCTTGTTCGGGATGGCCTCGACGTTTGCACGGTTGATCCCCCTCTCGGCGGACAGCTCATGAATATCCCGTTTGGCCTCGTTGGCCATGTATGAGACTAGAGAAGAAAATGCGCGTCTTCACGACGTGAGGAGACGTGTTCAAACAACTCTGATGAGGTGCTCCCGTCTGTCGAAGGAGGGTGCCTCAACCTCCCTAAGGCTGTAAGTCCCGTTGCAGTGGAAGGTGCCACCAGGGCCCTTCATGCAGTCAAACACGCTCGCGTCAATGGCCTGAATGTGGTGTCTAGGAGCACGGTTCACCTCTCTGGTCGGAATGGGGATCGGCGCGGAAACAGCAGTGCTGGGGGTGACCGGAACTAATGGACCGGTTACCGGTTGTGGTGGGGCTGAAGTAGGAGCCTGGGGGGGTCTCGAGGGCGCGCTCGGCACCGAGAGGACCCGTGGGCCTGGAGGGCCTGGCATGAGAGGTCCTGGCAGCGCGGGAGGCGCTGGGGCTGGCTTCGGTGCTGCAGGTGGCGCCGAAGGCTTTGGTGTGCCAAACAGAGATGCAAAGAATGAGGGCTTCGCGGGTGCGGTTGGAGGGGCGACCTTTGGCGTTGGGGCTTTCGACACAGCGGGTGTTACCTTCAGAGGAGCTTTAGGCTGCAACGTTATTGCTGGTGCTTTGGCTTTGACTGGTGCAAGGGAGGGCTTCTGAGGGCCCGGTCTTGCAGATGGAGGCACGGCCGAGGCAGGGGCTCTCGAGATTTGCGGGGGTACTTTTAGAGGCGTTGGGCTTGCTTTGACTGCTACGGGACTTGCTTTCAGGACAGGACCTGGGGCCTCTGGAGTTGCTGTAACTGCCTTTTGGAGTGGAGCCTTGACGCTTGCTTTCAGGACAGGACCTGGGGTCTTTGGAGTTGCTGTAACTGCCTTTTGGGGTGGAGCCTTGACTGGAACCGGGCTTGCTTTCGGGACAGGACCCGGGGCCTTTGGAGTTGCTGTAACTGCCTTTTGGAGTGGAGCCTTGACTGGAACCGGGCTTGCTTTCAGGACAGGACCTGGGGCTTTTGGCGGTGCTGCCATTGCCTTTTGGGGTGGAGCCTTGACTGGCGGGGGAACTCTTGGAGCAGGTAGTGGGCTTGCCTTGACTAGGAAAGGGGTTTTTGAGGCTGGCGGGGGAACTCTTGGAGCAGGTAGTGGGCTTGCCTTGACTGGGATAGGGGCTTTTGAGACTGGCGGGGGAACTCTTGGAGCAGGTAGTGGGCTTGCCTTGACCGGGGCCGGGCTTGCCTTGAGGACCGGAGCTGATGGCTTCGGCGGTGCTGCAACAGCCTTGGGCGGCAGCATGGTGGCCGGTGCGCTCTGGACTCGGGGTGGAAGTGCTGAGGTCTTTGGGGGAAGAGCTGGGATCGCTTTTGGTGGTGGGAGAGGTGGCTTGACAATAGGCAGCGGTGCGGGTGGCTGTGCTTTTGGAGGGATTTTTGAAGCAGGTGGAGGGGCAAGGACCTTCGATGGGGCAGGTGGTGCCACTTTGGCCTGAGAAGGCGGCAGCACGGGAGGCCGTGGGGGAGGCGCTACTGATCTTGGTGGAGGTGGTGGCGGCACCACAGGCTTTTGGGACGGAGGCAGCACTGGCCTCGGAGGAGGTGGGGGCACGATCTGCTTCGAAGGCGGAGGAGGCAAGGCGGCTTTCTGTGGAGGTGCAGGTGCGGGTGCAGATTTTGGAAGTGGGACCGCTACCTTTTGGGGTGGTGCAGGGGACTTCGAAGGAGGAGCTGCTGGAGGTTTAGTCACAAAGGATTCAGCCCTGCTGGTAACCGAGGAAGCAAGTACCACTACTGCTGCCAGAGCGATGATGCATCCAAGAGCATTCAATGTCTCCATACTCTTACATACAGCTAAGCAGGATACTTCAGAGCTAACGATGTTGTTGCAGTGCTAGGCTACACGCAGCCAGCTGTGGCCATTCACATCTCCCTCAACCGTGGATACAACGGGTGTTGCCTCGCAGGAAACACCCGCCAAGCCTCTAGAATCTTTGAAGACCCGTTACATCAACGAACCAGGCCTATACAGACTGGCTGGAAGCTCCAAGCTTCCTCTTGCTGAGGCCTTCCAAGATTGGGTGGAGAAACTGAAGACGCTTCTCCAATGGGAGATTGTGCCAGATTCGAGAGTCTTAGTAGCGGACTGTCACAGAAGAACTGGCTTTGCGGGCCTCCAACACAGACTTCAAATGAAGCACTTTGGTTCAGAACGGGACGCAGTCACACTCACACGTCATGGGCCCGGCAGACGGAGATGTCGGGGAATCTGGTGCACTGGCTGACGGGACAGGAGTCTCTAAGGTCACCCGGCCTGTGGCCTGTGCTTCTGTAGAGGCCCCTTTACTAAAAGCAGACGGGCTAGGGGCCAAGGTGCCAAAGGCCGTGGACGGCCAAGGCTGTGAGGCTGGGATCCCAACTCTGCTCTCGATCGATGCATTCCCTCCCTGCAACCGTGCCAGCAACCCCAAGAAAGGTGCCACAGTGTAAGTGGAAGGTTCTGACTGCTCAAAGTTGGTCCTAGCGTCCTGATATCGATCAGCCTTATCAGGGCCACCCACAATTGCACCCTCAAGCACGTGAGGGTTGGGACTCGGCACTTGGAACCATTGAAAACCTTCCCCGCATGCATATTTCTTACCATCCTGCGGGATGGAGGCCGCTCTATGATGAACTCGTTGGGGGAAGTTGGATCCAGATCCAACCATGTAGCTCAACCCCATGGGGTTCGAACCAAGTATGTAGTCTGCCTGCCGCTTGCTGTAGGCAAGCATATCATCTGGTGAGTATGCGGAGCGCGGGCACTTTAATGATGCCTTGGCAGCCCGCAAATAGTCTGCATAGACCGCAATCATGAAGGAGCTGGTAGTGACGTACTGCAGTGGGGACCAGTTGCTAAACCAGGGAAGACCTGCTGGCGTCTTGGGAGCCGCGCCGTCCAGATAGAAGCAAGCAAAGGTGTCTGCGTTCTGCTTGTACTGCAACATCGTGGCATTTTGCTGCGCGCTAGCACCTTTCAGGAGAAGGCGGCTGAGAAGGACGTGAGCTGCTGCCATTTTGTCATCCCAAGAGACTTGTGTGGACGATCCCTTAAACTTCAGTTTACTGTCATCTGATGCTGGTCCGGTGACGTATGAGAGGTAGGAATCCTTTGAAGTAGCCCTGTGAAGCCAGGCAGCCGCCCAAAGAAGTTCATCTCCATAGCCTGAGTAGCTCTTGTAGAATTTGGCAGCCGCAGGGACAGAGTCGCTGTAGACGCCTCTCTGTGTGTCCGCAAATTGGAACAGCTGTTCTGCATGCCTCAAAAGGGTCCTTTGGTAGTTTTGATCATCTTCAAATACAATCGAGGCTGCTGCCAAAGCGGCTGCCGCCTCTGCAGCCGGTTCTGACCCAGGGTGATCCACATCCACCTTGAAGCTTGGTCGAGCGATTTCCATGTCCTCAGGCCTTGTCCAGCAAGCATGGTCGGCATCGCCATCCCCTACCTGTACATAGAACTCATTCAGAGAGGGGTGGGCTCGGATCAGCCAGTCCGTGCCCCATTTTAGGGTTGCCATGGCCCTGTCATTCTGTGCACCATACATGTTCCCGTACTCAACCAGGCCGTAGGCCATCATGGTGATTGTGAAGGATAGGGGAAGGCTGAATATCATGTGATCTCCAGAATCGAAGTAGCTGCGACTGAGGTCAAGTCCAATATCACCCCCGTCCTTTAGGCATGAGTCACCTCGCCGTGGAATTGGATTGTCAGCTGGGAGCTTCCCAGAACGTTGAGCATCAAAAAACTGAAGCCCTTTTGTCAGGGCTTCACCATAGCCAGTCGCAAGGGCCGTGGGGGTAAGGAAGAGAATGACCAGAGCAAGGCACAACGGTCTCGTCATCAATGGTGATATGACTATGATCATGATTTTGATGTGCACCCGAGCGCATGGCGCCACGTAATGGTATTACTCCAACGGTGAAATCACCCTATTGCCTCAACACAACAGTCCCCTATTGTAAAAGCAGGGTCTTGGACAATCACGGGTTGACCATCCTCGATATCGTAGTACATGTAGCGCAATTGAAGCCCATCCCTTGTACTCATGCTTGCTTCGTGAATTGCTTCCAACAACCGTGCCTCGCGAGCTCGCCTCAAGACCCGCTTCCTTGTCCCATCAACTTGGTACGGGTCAGGGTTGTAGCGGATGAAGTGGACGGGGAGGCCGTTTCCCTCAAGCATCCAAGCCTCGTAGATGCGCAGCATCCTCGAGACCTCACATGCAACACCATATGCCTCGTGCTGGAACTCGTCCACTTCTACCACGATCACCTTGCCTCCCATCAGGATGATGAAGTCTGGCCGTGCAAAGGTTCCCTGGAGACAGCCAAAGTCGATGTGATGCTCCCTCTTGAAGTCGATTCCTGAGGTTGTCAGGAGCTGACTGATGCGCTCCTCTTTGAGCTTCCTGCACTGTTGCCCTTCAGCTGTATACGATAGAAATACGTATGCTTCTTCAGGTGACAGGATCTGGTAAATGTGAGGCCACAGTCCGGGAAAGTGCACATGTATGGGCGGGATCCCGTGTGAGTGCGCTTGTGCTGGGTTAGACCGCTATTGTGCTTAAATGCCGCATCACAGCCGGGGGAGTCACACTTGAACAAACGAGAGCTCGTGTGAGTAATCTTGTGGGACGTCAGACTGTCGCTCCTCGCAAACGCAGCCCCACAGCCCGGCACGTGACGCATGCGTACGTCATGTGCATGCGTCACCTGACGCAGTCGTGCCGTTACACGGTGAGTGCTGCAGCCAGGGTGCGGGGCAGGGGCTGAAGCACCTTGGCGGACGGGTTGAGTTCCCGCCTACGATACTATTCCATCGCCCCACGGACGCACCATACCAGAGTCTGGCGCGCGCCCTCTTCGGACTCGAGAAAGTCCTTGAGTGCGCTGTCCTGCGGCTTGTGAAGGGGGTTGTTGGGGTCGAGCTCCCCAACGGGCTTGTAGCAGTTCACGAATGGCACGAGACAGAGCCTCCGAAGCAGGCCCTCGTCTGCGTCCGCAATGTCCGGCTTGTGATTGGTGAGCAGGACTGGCTTGTGCGTTGGCACAAAGGTCTCTGACTTGCTGAAGAGGTCGCGGGCAGTCATTGCGCCACCTCCGGTGGTCTCCTTGATCAGGGCTCCATTGATCTGCTGCCTCTCTTCGCTCTCGTCGCAGACGGCGAACCTGGTCCCTTTGAGCTGCATGATGTGGCTCGTGGCCGCGCCCTCAGCCCTCTTGCCTCCCGGCTTGATGAAGCAGTCCTTATTCATGACCGTGTAGTACGTGCCAAATGCTTTGGCGAGCGCCTGCTTGAGGGCCCCTTTGCCATTGGCCCCCACACCGTACAGAATACAGAACATCTCCTCCAGCGTGTGGCCTGTGAGGCAGTAGCCAAGGAAGAGCTGCATCCACTCGACTACCTCGAGCTCAGAGTTGAAGATGTCCATGACGAAGGCGTGGAAGCGGCTCGTGAGGTAATCAAGCCCCATGTAGCGAGTCCCCACGGACCGGGAGCACATGTGGCTCGGATGCGGAGCGCTGAGGCGCCCGGTCCTCAGGTCCAGGATGCCATTGGGGGCGCACACAATGTCGAGGTTGCGGTCAAAGAAGCTGAGGAGGTCAGGCTCAAAGAGCTGGTTGATGGTGTAGGTGAGGCATACGTGCGCCTCCTTTGGGTTGCTCACGTTGACCTTGTTCCTTGGCAGCTCCGCATCAACG
This sequence comes from Klebsormidium nitens, assembly GCA_000708835.1. Lineage (NCBI taxonomy): Eukaryota > Viridiplantae > Streptophyta > Klebsormidiophyceae > Klebsormidiales > Klebsormidiaceae > Klebsormidium > Klebsormidium nitens. Next base: position 18,800 of record DF237797.1, on the reverse strand, counting down.
AGGTCCTCACGAGGTCCTCAACTTCCTTGATCTGATCCTTCCCCGCCCTCTTCCTCATCGTGGCAATCACGGAGGTGATCGCCTCATCCTCGCTGCAGAGCCCCCTCTCAACGAGCTTCTTCTTCGTGAGGGCTTCCCGCTGCCTGTCGTACCACTTGAGCAGCCTCGCCATCTGCGTGCAGAAGGTGCTGACCACCCGGTTGCCATCGTCCCTGACCCACCTCTGGCCGGCCCAAACGTAAAAGTACTTCTTTGCATCTGTGACCAAGATCCGCCCCTCCTTGGCGTAGATGTACCCGAAGATGCGCCCCAGCCCGGTGTAATTCTCGGGGATGTTGTCAGCCACCAGCTTGAGCAGCAGGGTCTGCTCGTCCGTGCTCATGTCTCGGAAGTTGAACACGGTGTCGTCGGCAGACTCGTCGACAGGCTCACTGCCGGCATCCGAGAGTGCCGCTTCTAGCGAGAGGTCTCCGAGGCTCCTGACCCTTTCTCTGCTGCAGGTGGCCCCATGGCACCGGTACAAGAGCTTCTTGCCGCGTTTCAAAACACTATAATTGTTGGACCCGTCGTGGGCCTGTCCGAAGAAGCAGGTGCGGGGCCCTTGCACCCGGAAGCAGTAGAAGGTGCCATAAGGGCCATGGTCGATCGTAGTCGTGCACCGGCTCGTGCTGTCGCCCGCCCTCTCGTAAAGCAGCTCCTTGATCTCCCTTGCGATGGCATCGTGGAGTACGCCCGATTGCACAGGGTCTGCACGGGCGGGCCCCTGATGGCTTGCCTGCAGGGCCCCAATGCTGAGGGCAGCTGAGGGCAGTGCCAGATCGGGGTCGGGCAATGCCGGCGCAATCTGCCCCCCCTGAGCATTCACCAGGCTGGTCAACCAGTCCGGCATCGGATTGCAGCCTAGGCGGGGCTCCCCAAAGTCCCAAGTGTACTCGTAGAGCCTCCCCTCCTCGTCCGTGTAAGTGCTCGGTGGGCAGAAGACTACACCACCCACACCGCGTCCGTCAATGCCGTATGTCTCCCCCTCGTACTTTATGGTTGCGAAGTTGCGAGTCTTCTTCAGACGGGGCGTGTTGGAGGCCGAAAAGTAGTAATGGAGACCGCCACTCCCCGTCTTTGCCCTCAGCGTCACTGGCTCGCCGTGCTCAGCAACCAAACGGTTCCAAAGTTCCATCCCTGACCGCTTCTTCGAGTCGGAAGTTGTGTCTATGTCCAGCACAAAGCAATCACTTATTCCCGTCAGGATTGCGATCCCGTTGCAGCCACGAGTGCTGGAGCAGATGATGCTATCAATGCTTTGCTGCCACTTCTCAACGCTCGTGAGATGGGCCCATGATCTGGGGAAAATTGATCTCTTCTTGCCGTTCTCCATGGAGATTTTAACTGGAAGGCCATAGAAGCCACAGTCTGCGAGCTCGAAGATTGTGGCTCTGAGGCTCTCCATGGGAGACGTCATGAAAATAGCTGCCTCACTCTTCCAACGCGTTCTCCTAAGCCTATTGGAGTCTCTCAAGTTTTGACTTTCACACCTTGACCTCCTACTGAGCTACCAGGATGGGGATCAACCAGCCGGAACATGTTGTCAGAGAGGTATGCACCGACGCTGTCACCTTTGTAGAACATGTCCAATGAGGGCAGGTACTCGACGGTTGTCTTTTTCTGAGCGGCCGCGGCCGCTTGCTTGGCCGCGTCGGCCGCTCGGAGGGCCGCTGTGGCTGCATCCATCCTGGCCGGCAGCCCCTGCAGCCTCTTGCGCACGCCTCTGACAAGCCTGAGGTCCCCCGACGTGTAGATCAAGATGCCCCCCAGGACCAGCAGCACCCCTAGCAGCTGGAGGACGCTTATCACTGGGCTAAGAAAGACAAAGAGGCCTGCACCCACCAGCAGCATTGCCAGGATCTTTGGACTGCGTAGCACCTTTTAAACAAGCACCACAGGCTCGTCCCTCTCGGTTGCCATACCTTATATGTAGGTAGAGTGATTATTGGGTGGCATCCCCCTCTGCTCCCGGGGTCTCACGCGAGGAGGAGGCCTCTTGCGAGGAGGAGGCCTCCTTGGGGTCCACCTCGGTGATGGTCGGCAGGGATTCCTCTTGGGGAAGGGCTTCCAAGCCGTCCTTCATGACGATGGCCTTCCTCTCGTCGAAAATCTCCTTTGCCCTCTTCTGCTCCTCCTCATAGGACTCCATCAGGGTGTTTAGGGTCGGATCGTTATAGACCTTCTTGTTGATTAGGTTGGGGTCGGGGGGGGCTGAGATCCACCTGTACATGTCCACCACGTAGACGTCGAATGCCGGGTCAACCTTCGAGAGCCTCTTGGCATGCTCGCTGGCCTGTTCGTAGGTCTCGAAAGCACCTCTTATCTTCAGGCCAAAGTGATCGCACTTTTGAGCCCCCTGAGGTCCAACGAAAGAGATGATGGCAAAGGCAAGGCCAGGGACCTTGAGAGTGTCTTCGTCCAGGTAGACTTCCTTGGTGCTCATCCGGCTTGCCTCCATAGTTGGCTTAAATGGTGAAAGTAAACGCCCCCCGTTGTCCGCACTCGGGCTCATTTTATTTTCTCTCATGATCTCACTGTGCAGTAATGGACGTGCCGTTGCCTCAACAATATGAGTCTTACGCAGACCGTGATGAGGAGTTCAGGAGCCTTGGGTTGTTCTGCGGCCTGCAGAAGCTCATCTACGTCCTGGCAAAGTATGTCCTGTAGGCCTTTTAAAAAGCACCAAGGAGATTGCAGAGGAACGAAGCCAAGCCGGATATAGGACTTGCGCTCTAACTGCAGCTTGTAGGTTCCCCTCAAATAGCTAGGACCACACCACCATCCATAACACGTTACAGTATCTGTCCTTAGCGCATGCTTATTGCAGAGAGGGCTGAAGCCTGGGGGTACGGAAGTGAGAGAACCTACTAAGGGCCCGAGGGAGGCTTGCTGGAGGAAGATTGTCTCCCTCCCTCCAGCATCGAATACAACTTCGTGTATTGGTGAGTGTGGCTCTTCATCTTCTGCATTCATCTTGGCTCTGGTGTCCTGGATGTTTCCTTTCAAAGCCTCAATTGTGTCTTCATAGAGCTGTGGGCGGTTTGGCCATAATCAACAAAGTCCCTGGGGATAAGGGCTGGTCCTGTCGCTTGCATTAATTGCTCATTTGAAATTTACCCTGTCTCAAAACTTGCTGTGCATGTGTCCAAATTGCTTTTTTATCTGCAACTTAGTTACGAAAAGGAAGGTGCGTTGTGCAGAATCCCTATGATACATGGTCACAAAACTGTGGTTGCCTCTGTTTTTTTCATACCCCACAAGCCTTCTATCCTGAACAGCTCTCTCTGGACCGATCCCATATTATCCAGATCATGTTCCATCTCTGCTCAACCCCATCGCTTTCGTATATTGCAGGATTGGCTCTTGCTGGTTCCAGCTTGATTCGAGAACTTCAAAGTCGCCAGCATAGGTGCATGCCAGAGCCCTCAGAGGCCCCCAGCGAACTGAGCAGCAGACAACCCAAAGGAGGAAGCGCGCCTGGAGGGCTATGGACCGGGGTGGCTCAGGAGAGCATAGCGGATCCTGGGGGCTCTGCAAAGCCTTCCCTCACAACAGCAGAGGCCGCGGTACAGCTGGCTGAATGGGGAGATGCAATGCTGGCAGAAGTAGAGTCTGCTCTTGACAAAGATGTCAAGGGGGAGGGGTGGGAAAGAACAGTGAATGAAGCGGGGCCCAAAAAGT
>DF237797.1:0-14637 GCA_000708835.1 Klebsormidium nitens | reverse complement strand
TTCAAAATCTCCGGGTCCACGGACCTACGGGAAGGTCTTGGGTTCGACCCCAACCAAGAACGCCAAAAACTTTTCTTTTTACCATGCCGCTAGGGAGCCAAAACTATGAGTGCCGGAATTGGCCCTACCTGATCCTGCGAACGCCCCCGCCTGGCAAGCATGGACGTGCTGTCTGAGATCCTGTTGTGGAACGAGTTTGAGGCCCCTGGTGAGGCCCCTGGGAACGGAGAGATGGACAGCGCAATGTCGAGACCTCCCCTGGAAAATGAGGGGGAGCCAAAAGGAAGCAAGGGGGTGAAGGCCCAGTTGAAAAACTATGACAGCACAGATGAGAGGGAGAGCCAGGGGACGGGGTTGGAGAAGAAGGACGTGGGAGTGGAAATGACAACCGACCAGAGGTCACATCTGACTCTGATGGAGGTGGATCAGGAGATTGTGACGGGCATGGTGATCAAAAACCCGCTGTTGGATGAGCACAGCCTGGACAGTTTTGGGAGCGCACGTTCTTGCAGCAGCGAGGTGAAGGCTGCGAAGGCGGAGGCGCTGGGGGGGTCCAAGCTGACGGCGCCTGAGCTGTGGGGCGGGGCAGATGGGAGGAGAGCCTCTCTGGAGAGGATGCGGTCAAACCACAGTTTCCTCCCCAAAAGGCCAGCCAGCTCTCACCGTTGCTCTTCAGGAGCACACTTCCGCTCGAACAGCTTCAAGGAGAGGGGCCAGCAGCAGTTCAAGGAGAAGGGTCCCTACAACCACGTTCCGGCGCCCCTCTCCCTTCGCAGCTTCAAGGTCCCACTCACCTCAGCTGGGGGAGTCAGCCAGCGGATGCGCTTTACCCCCCAGCAGCAAAAGGAGCTGCGCTCATTTAGGTCCAAAGTCAAATGGATTGGCTCAGGGATCGAAGCAATGGACGAAGCACATGTCCTTTGCACTGACATGGGCATGGACATCAAGCAGCTCAAGAAGTGGATCTCCAACCACCGTCCGAAGAGGTTTCGGACATTACCAAACACAAAAGCCAGCGGGCAGCCCGCCTGGCTAGGGCTCCACAATCCCTTCTCAGGGATCTGCAGCGAGGCCGCCCTACAGAGCCTCAATGCAGCGCAGCCTGCGCTTGTGGGCAACGCTTCTCTCGGCCCCTTCCACCCCCCCTCCTCTTACTCATCCCCCCCATGGGGACCCCCCTTTTTCGGTCCAGCGGGAATGGGCTTGTGGCCAAACGGCCCACCCGCGGCGCTCTGCCCAAAGCCCGTGGTAGGCGCATGTGGCGCGAAGGCAGAGCCCCCGCAAGCGCACCCTGATGCAGCAAAAATGAGTGTGGTGGAAGCAGTCTCGGATGGCAGCAGCAAGAGCAGCGTTCTTGCAGGACAGGGCAGGGTCTCCCTGGAGATGGCACGTCTTGCAAATGCCGACAATTTGCGAAGAGTTCTGGGTCGGAAGCTGAAGGACTTGGATCCGACGAAGGTAATTGAGTAGCTTTCTTTGTATATGCATGTTGGCCTTGGTTTTCCGGGATTTTGTTGTCCTTATCCCTTCGACAGCCATCTGGCATGAACCAGCTCTCAACAAAGTTGACCGCGAACTGGCTCGGTCGTTTCTTATGGCAGTCGATTACTGATTGCTTCTCTCCCTTTCGTAGAGTTTCCCTGTTGTTGATAGAGCATGCAGCGCAAAGAAAGGATCCAATGTGCTTCGGCGTTACTACACCGAGGACGGCCTTGTTTGAGTCCTCCTCTTTATTCGATAAAGGACCAGCGATCGATGGAAGCTTTGTGTATATTCTTGAGTAGTGCTTCTGCAACTCTTATCATTTCAAAGTGGAGTCCCAGCGCAAGTTGTGTGTTTTTCTGCGCTTGTTTCCTGCTCAGCTCTTGTTTCTCTGATTCATTCATCTCCTCAGAGCACGATAGCGTGCTTTTCTGGATGTCCGGCTGAAGTCTGGCTTGTGTGGCCAGGTCCGAAAGTTGGTGGAGCTGTGCAAGAAGTACCGCCAGGAGCAGTCCACCAACAATGTGGACGAGCTGCCCTCCCCTGGCGCCAACAACGCCCCCCTCCTAAAAGAACAGGCGATAAGTCTCCATGACAATTCAGCTGACCCATGCCCTGCCTCCCTCCACCTAGAATTTGACATGGGGGCCAACGAGCTAGAGGGTGCTCAGTGGGGAATCCCGAACGGGCTGCAGGAGGCCCCTCCCCAAACTCAGAAGCACTGGCGGCGTACCTCCCAGTGAATGCTGGCGGGTGGGGGGGCATATCTGACCTCAACTTTGAGAGGAGCAACCCCCCTCCTTCACAGCAAAGCACGCTGCCAGTAATGTCAAGCGGATTGGGGCAGCCAATCGGCTGTGATGTGGGCACAGATATTTTTGATTTGCTGCAAAGCGAAAAAGGCAACCTCCAGAGCGCAAACCCTTCTTATAGCCCGTGCATGGCCTTCGAATCGTGGCCAACCCCCAGTCTCGGGTTGAGCCCCAGTTACTTCTTCAACTCCTCCGCTAATCCCCCTCTCGAGAACGTGCCTGTCTTTCCTCCAAAAGACACTAGGGCAAGCGATGAGAAGGCAGGTCCGAGATCGCCGAAAGGTCAGCCATCTTGGACGCCTCGAACGGTCCTGGCGTCTCACATGAGGGGAGCTAGCTCACGGCCAAAACACCAGAAGAGAGGTAGGTGCATTGCTTATCAAGTCTCAGAGCTCATTGACGTTCTCAAAAGGTGACTGGCAAACAGCATACTCAGGCTTTTTGCTTTCAAAAAGACAGACTTTTGGATGTCTTTGCTGCTCCTCTAAAAGGTCACAGTTGGATACTTGGTTGCTCTGTCATCGGCCGGTGAGTTTGTCAGGTGTCAAGTCAGACAGGTTCACCTTGGAAGGTAGGTCGACATCATCTCAATTGCAGGCTCGCAGCCTTAATTCCAAGTTGTCTCGATGCCACTGTGCTCCTGATACAATCACAACAGATGTATCTGATCCCTCTTGCAGATTGATGCAGTGGGTCCGCCAGCTGGTCAGGCCCCAACCAGCAGACGCAGCTGCCTGGTACGTACTCTTTGAGAAGGTACTCACCGCTAGTGATACAAGTCCCCTGGGGCGGATCATTCTGCCAAAGGTATGGCGCTTCCCTTATCCTTGCTGCAATTGACGAACTAATGAGCTTGATACAGGCCTTCTTGGTTGGACACTGGCCTTCCAGGCATCTCTTTACCACCAGTTCCTGTCCCTGTCCCTCTTTCCTTCTGGAGCAGAAAGCTCATAACGTACATGAAGTAAACAATTTCTGAAGGGCCCTGAACTGCAGCTCTACTTTGCAGGGAGTCTCGTTGATTGTGATGTTTATGAACAATTTCACTTCCTCTTCCTCGCCCAAGGACATGTGAAAGACGCAGCTTTCAATATCGAGTCCCAGCTTCTGTTCACAGCTGCTCACACGGAGGTTGCTCTTCGCTAAGGTTTCTTCTCCTCATTGGAGCTTTTCATGACTGAAGGTCCAAATCTTAATAAAAGAAGGCCCTTGAATGTGAAGGTTCTCTCCTCATTCTCTACAGAACCAATCTGAACCACTTTTGCTTATTGCTGAGGCTCCCATATAGAAGAAGGAGCATCTGAAAGGAAGAACTTCGTAGATTAAAAGCTTTCTCTTCATATTGTACTCTGGTTTTTAGGAACAAAGTTTCTGTGCAGACCCAAGCTGAGCTTCACCTGCCCAAGGTGCTGGAAAAGGAAGGAGGCCCAATGACTGTGGAGGATGCAGATGGGAGGAATTGGGAGCTGCGCTACAGGCCGGTCTTCCTATCACTTTGTCTTCATTGTCACCTTAGAAACGTGTTTGACATTTGTATGTCTTGGCTGGCTACTTCTGGTGTCTGTTGTCCCTTTGTGTAAGAGAATCAAATCTCCTTTGTGCTATGAATTATATTCTGATGCATTGTCCAGTTCCCCATGAGTCTATGGGCGGTGTATGGGAGGCAACGGCAAATGCATTCGCAAGCGTCCGTGTTTGGCAGCTTCGTTCTAGTACACGTCGATTTATCTCGGGTGGAGGTATATGGAGTGACAAACAACTTAAAGGTATTGGAATCGTGTCATGGATCCAATCGAGTTTAAAAGCATTGACTCATTCTTGTGGAGTAAGTGTCTGCTCTTCAGTTCCACAAGAGGCAGTGCAGCATTTGAAATATCCATGACTTCTGATTGTCAGTCCTTCCCCTTCCTCCGCCCAGATTCTGGCCTAACAACAGAAGCCGGATCTATGTATTTGAGCACACCGCTGACTTCATCCAATCCAGAGGCCTGCAAGCTGGTGACGTCATTGTGCTCTGCAGGGCTCCTGACGGCCATCTGGTAGGTCACCTTAATGTATCCATTGGATCTCCCTTGGCAGGATTTCAGGGGAACATTGCTAAGGCTTGTTGTTTCCGTTCTTAGAGTTGCGTGGAATGCAAGGAATGGCACTCCAGCTGGCGGGCATTCCCCTGATTGTAAGGAATCGTCATGTTGTACTCGGTGACCCCATCATGAATGATGATTCTGAAGACTGAGAAGCTCCCCTTTAAGCATTTTCGAAGCTGCCTGTGAACGGATTAGGAGGCTTCTTCGGCCATTCTATCGTTCTATTTGATTTCTTGCTCCTGTTTCACACATCTTCTTGTCTGACGGCTTGTGCCTCTCTACTTTCAAGGAACTTGCGAAGTAATCTGCTCGTCTGCTCTGCAATATAACCTACCTGTTTTTGGACCTTGTTGCCTTCTTTTCTACCAGCTTTGATTGCGCGTTCTCTGCGCTTTCCCTGTCCTCGTTCATGTGCCTTTCTTTTGGTCTTAAGCTGTCCCCACTTACAGCCTAGCCAAATTCCTCCGTGTAACAGAGCGTGAACGAGTGTCAAAAGCCGAGCTCTTTGTACAAAGACATATTCGCCACATCCGAAGGGTCCCGATCAACTGTTAGCTCCGGCTCCTCATGTGTCAGAGATCCAGGCCCTTCAAGTGACCAGAAGCATGCGCCTAGTCAGAAAGCCTTCGAGAGGGATGCTTGTCTGCAGAGGACGTCGCGCCAGCTCAGCATGGAGGACATTACCAGGTGACGTTTTGTGCAGGTGTTAAGATAGGGCTTTTGTTAAAGTTTCTTTGGCTAACATTGTAGAGCCCCCTTGTTTTGATGAGTGAGAGTGCATGCTGTGCCTCCAAGTTGGAGAAGTTTTCTTGACCACTGGAAAAAGCATAGGGTACATTCACAGGGAGTTACGATGGATCGGCTGCTGTGAACCTTCTACGCAGATGCTTAGCCTGCGAGCTCTTTAAATTCGAAGTTCGTCGGCTCTCCCTTTTGTTCTCTACAGTTCTCCACAACCTGCTGGCATTCACTGTTGCCAGACTGTCGTTATCATCCTCATTCGCACACAATGCTGGCATTGCTTTACAGCTTGCAAACCTGATATAACGGCGGGAGCCCGCCTGCCGCGTTGATTGCGGCCAGAGTCCTTAACTCTTGCAAACTTCTGAGCTCAATGGCCCTTGCAAGCGCATGACAGACTGACTTCTTTCCAATTGAGTCGACCACTTATGCCAAACTCTTCCGGAGGACGAAGGTTTCAAAGTACGACATAAACACACTGATGTATCTGCATAGAAGCTGCCTTTCTTGCAGATGGTCACTCACAGGAGATAGGCAAGACATGGTGGACTTCCTGAACCTAGACCATGTCGAGGGCCCCTTAGAGGAGCCTCATGTATCTGAAATACCACGTGACGTCCAGGGGCTGCACAGCTCAGCCAAGAGCGAGGCAGGGGACTAACGAGGTTCCAAGGTCCGCTCTCTCTGTGTGTGAGCGTCTTTACTCTGCAAGCTCGTTCACCCGTGAAACACTGCAAACTTGAGTCACCTTTCCGGTCTTGCGTCTTGTCAAGTAACGTTTGGCCTTCATGGCCGGCTTTTTGGGTCCCAAGACAGTGGCCTCGAAGGTGTGGCTGTAGGGAGCCAGCCGGAAGGTGTTCTCCCCCCTTCGAAAGTCCTCCTGAGAAGCGCACAGGTTGATGCAAAGTTAGATTGATTAACATTGCTGTCAAGGTTATAGCAAGACTGGATGCTTCCTTTTTCCTTTCATCCGCTCAGTTTAGCCCGTCTCATCTGCTACAGGTGCGATTGCCATTCGTTTTTGGGTGGTTGTACCATAGCGCATCGATCCTTGCGAGCATCTGACCACTGACCAGCAAAACGTAGCTTCCAGCTGTTAAGCAAGAACTGCTGGGCCTGCTGAGTTGGCCTCCTTACATAACCGTCAAAAAGTCGGTGCTTGGTCAGTACTCGGTGCTTGGCCCATATGTTTGTGAACATTCGTAGTACAACTTCTTTGAGCCCGCAGCAAGTTGCAGCTACATACCTACCTAGGGACCTTATGTGGTATGGATGTAATATACTTGATGCTCAGGACTCAAACCTGTATATCAGGTCAATACTATGTCACATGTGGTCAGAACTGCTGTAGTTCACGGTACCAAAGACAGAAGAACCCCAATAGTACTCATAGGACGACTTTTCTGAGCCAGCGGAAGTTGCAAATACATATGTATCTAGGGATCCCTATGTGGTTAGAGATCTATCCAGAGGACGAGGACAGCTCACGATCTTGCTAGTGCCTTCTACATCCGCATCTCCAGTGATGATGTCGAGGTCGAGGCAGTTGGAATGCGGGTACTCAGCAATAATGCCAACCATGGTGGGATAGATCTCCAGGATGGCACCCTCTGGAAGGGGAGCATTCACATGGGTCGCATGCACGGAAGTTTGCATTATCAATTGCGTAGGACGGCAGTCGACCCCCCTGATATCCGTGATGTAGCGGAGATCATTCAGCATGCGCTCCGCGACGCATTGCTTCTGGAATACGACTACGGAGCTCATGGAGATTGAGTCCATAAGGTGTGTGCTTCGATAGAACCTCGAGTTGCACTTGATTGCGTAGACCCACTGCTCTTCCTTCAGTCGTATGCCGGTGCTGCGGTGCGGCAATGCGGCAGTCGGCACCCTGCACAGGCAACGAGGCATCGTGTTGATTGCCGACGAATAAAAGACACACCAATTCATGTGTCCATCGATTGGATCCGGCACGGGGGGCGCACCCTTTTGATAAAATCACAGACGATGTAGTCAAGGCGATTCGCTCTACAGGAGGATTGGATAGCCTTAAACAGGCGCAGCATTCAGAGAAGTACAACATCAATACAAGTACTCTGCGGAAGGTCTTGGAACAATGGAGAGACACACTTGCTACTAACTTGTGTACATACTCACGCGTGAAAGCAGCACTCATTTATTTGGGCTCTGAATGGAGTGTATGGAAGACATTGACTACCTCAAGAGGAATGCCGAGGAAGTCAGCTTCACGTCGATGCAGGTCATCGCGACAGGACGGTGTGGCCGACGCCGGGCCAGTTCAGGCTCGACTTCGACTCTCCGTTCAAGAACGTCTACTCGTTGGACATTCTGGACGCTCAGATCCGAGACCGTATGGCAAGCGCACAAGGAGCAAGGGGCTCTTGGTAAACAGGGTAACCAGGAGCGGGGCAGGTGGAGGACGATTCGAGTGGCCAGACGTTGCAGCAATCGAGAGAAGTGCTTGCAAGAACCGGGGCGAGCAGCAGGCTGTGGTGGCGCAGGTGGGTGGTGAGCTTGGTGTGGCGGAGCCAGGCGGGGGCCAGCAGGGTGAACCGCATTTGGGAATTGTTGAGAGGAGACATGGGAAGCTACGAGTCGCTTGATGCGTTCGTCAATCGGGTGGTTAGCAATCCTGCATTGCTGCAGGATGAGTTCTTAAAAGCTGTACTCCAAGCACGCCTGGCCCAAGGTAGTGCAGCAGAGGACTTTGGACAAAGGTTACATGATGTATCCTTGGAAGAGTGGCGGAAGAGGGTCCAAGCCAGACTTGCACAGGCTTGGCAAGACTTTAATGGAGAATGTGACTTGGAAGGCCACGACGAGGAACTTTTGTGCCGTCTGAAGCCAATCCTCAAAGCAGAATACAACGCCAGAGTGCTGGAACTCAGATACAGGATCGCCTCACCTTTGTTTGGGTTTGATTTTGAGGATATTGATGGGCCACTGCGTTTGGAGGATGAGACGAGGTACTTGAGAGTCATGATGGGGTTGGTTGAGGGTTGGCGAGTGGACACACGATGTTACAACTTCTGGTATGCAACGCGAACCTCGACCCGGGAAACAATAGGCCTATGGGTGCGAGGGTTGGAGTTTGAGGGGAAGCATCTGGTCGGGGACTATGAGGGGGTGCTCAGAGAAGCGGAAATGAAAGCACTCTCTGCAGAGCAAGTGGCTGACCTAAAGTCAGCATTGCAGTCGCGTCTGGATGTGGCAGAAGCGAGTCTTCACGACATGGCAGGGTCGGATAGAGGCCCGGACCCTGACCCTCTGAAGTATCACCGAGCTGTAAGGCTTTTCAGAGCTGTAGCAGATGCCAGGTTGTTTGAAAAATTGACTGGGCAGCAGCTGCGCATGCGCACCACAATACGAGCTGGCTTTCTAGTTGGGGATATGGATCGTGAGGTTGATAATGAGCTAATAGAAGCGGCAATAGAAGTCTGTAAGGAGGGCAAGCGGTTGGCGTTCTCTGCAGGCCTGAGCGATGATGGTGACGAAGGCTGGTATGACATTGACTGTCATGATCCAACCAGTGTTTTACCTGCCTATGTTAGGTTCACAGTTGCCATAGATTAAGGTTTGTGTTGGACTCGGCGTAAGACGGAACGTTTTGTAGACTTTGTGATGGAGACAGGCTTATACTCTCCGTTGATGGGCGGTTAGGAGTACGGTTTGTATAAGTTGTAAGCAAGCGGCAAAAGAACTCAGTCAAACAAGCGTCATCATCTTCATCTGCCTCATTCATGCATTCACGTGTTTCACAAATTTCCTCCCAGTCGCATGTGGCTTGTCACTAGGAGTCACCAACTTTGAGAGAAGTGCATGGCACATAGAACGGACCCGTCCTAAACCCTGATCATACAGGGTGCGGTGGATGAGAATCCACTCTTTCTGTAGAAGCAATCTCTCTTTCTTGCGAAAGCTGCAAAAGGTCCCCAATTGTCAACCATATCCACTATCAGTGCCGTGGCACCAGTGCTCCTCATGATCCTCCCCACAGACTGCCGCACGTCGCCCTTGGGGGTTGCCAGAATCAAAGCATTAAGTCTTGAAATATCCAGGCCCTCTGCTGCCATCGAATATGTTGCCAAGATGACCTGGCACTCCTGAGCGACTGCCTCGAGCTCCTCCTTTTTGCAACCTCCAAGAAACAGTCCTGCGCTGATGTGCAGCTTGCAAAGAGCCTCCTTAAGCTCTGCGCAATGTGCCCTCCGTTCAGAAAGGATCAAGAGAGAGACGCTCTTATCACGCGTGATGGAAGAAGCCTTCTCGACCAGCAAGCTGTTGCGCCGTTGGTCCGAGCAGAGCGTCTCGATCATTCTATAGAGGGCCGGCTGGCCGTTGGGGAAAGTGGGAATCTCTCGAGAGTAAGTGGGGCTCTCGTACTTCATTCGCTCAACCACGACCGTGGAGGCATCCTTTCGCTCCACTTTGAAGCATACCTCTCCTAGATACCAGCTGATGACGTCCTTTAAGCCGTCCTTTCTCTCAGGGGTGGCAGAGAGGCCCAAAGAGTAACGGACACATAAACGGTCAAAGGCCTTCGAGAAAATTGGAGCACCAACGTGGTGGCATTCGTCCAGTGTGACCAAATGGAAGCTGTCGAGCACCTTTCGGTCGTATGCCTTTGTGCTAAGGGATTGCAGCATTCCCACTACAAAGTGCTTGTCCTCGCAATCAACCAGTGGCCCTTGGATTCGGCCTATCCTGGCACCCGGTGCAAAGGTCTGGATCCTCTCAACCCATTGGTCAAGTAGAGCCGTTTTGTGCACAACAATCAGGGTCTTAACCTTGAAATGACATGCAATTGCAATTGCTACGGTGGTCTTACCAAAACCGACGGGAATGGAGAGCACTCCAGCACCCTTCTCTGAAAGTGCCTTTAAAACGGCATCGAATGCCTCCTGCTGGCGTCTGCTGATGTCTAAACGGCCCTCGAAAGCCGGAAAGTCTGAGAGAGGCTCTGGCTGCGGCCTAACGTCTGTAGCCTCCGGGAGGCGCAGGGAGTCAAGAGGAACATGCAGGGGGGAGGCTAGGCGGCCGTCCGGCAGAGACCGCAGGCAGCAGATTCTAGGCGGAACCTGAGTGAATGGGTCTACTACACCAACTGCAGTACACCTCGAACGCAACTCCCGGACTGTTGTGGGGTCCAGGTCCTTCCGGTGCACAATCCGTCCCTGAGTGGTAATCTCCATGACTCCTCTCTTATCCACAATCTTTATCCCTAAGCCACCTTGACAAACTTATTATTGCCCCTCGTGAAGGTTGATAGACTGCTGGAGCTGCATCATTCAAGCCTTCATCTTACTACCAGAAATCAAAGCATATATCTTGCCAAGAACACCGATGATATCAAATGCGTCCCGGTTTGGATCGTAACGAACCCAGTGACAACCAAGACAGTTGCTGATCATTGTGCTGCGCTTTGCTTCATCAACTTGATCTCTGTATCTATGATTGTACTCGTCACATTCAACAGCTATATTGTAGTCTGGAAAGTACAGGTCAACTCGACGGCCGTTTACTTCGGGCTGGCGGATCAAGCGCTCTCGTATAAAGACTCCTAAGATTGTATGCACTGTGTCCATTTCTTGGAAGTGTTGTTTATATCTCTCTGATATTGGTAGCCCCAAATCTTTGGCCACTCCGACGGTTGACGGGAGCCGCGATGCATGCACCAAATGGGAGACACTTTCTACTGTTGTGAAACGACTGTTCTCATCTTGTTGAACCCGATCGTATTTCCAAGATAGAGAAGTTGCTTTGGAATGAAAACTGTGACCGCCTTCCGAAAGTTGGAATACTCAAGTAGCTTGGCAACGTCGTTTGCTTTGTAGTAAACCGTGCCTTGATGAACAACACAGAACACCTGGGCATCATCAAGCCACTTGCTGATCCTCTCACCAGTCACGACCATTTTGTCTAACATTTCAATGACTCGTTTCCCTAAGCCTTTCGAGACCAGTGGCAATACCTCTTGTGAAAAAGGCTCTCACAACACGTTTTGCTAATTGGTTCTTTCCGTGGGCACACCCCTGTCCAGAAGCTGTTGATGGGTCTGCAACCTGTGGGACTTTACGTGCATCGTAACAGCCTTTCTGAAGTTGACGTAACCAAGTAGAGCAGCTGCTTCGTTTGCTTTAATCCAAGGCTGCCGTTCCTCCCCGACCAAAATGATGGGAACTTTATGCTTGTTGGCTTCGATGCATTGTCCTTCTAGGTCGATGAGAAACATCTCGTATAATGGGGTGTGCCCATTATATTTTTCAGTTTTAAAGGCACGTAAGCGAGGCAGCCATCTACTTAGGATGTTTGCAAACGGAGGGGCCTTTGCGGGCTTCTGGCGGCTGTTGGCGGCTGCTGGCTCTGTAGGGGTATTTCTTGTCTACTTGTTGACCCATTGCGGCTCAGATGACGTGGAAAACAAGGAGTTGGCGCCCGTGCCTTAAGGGTTTGCGCGTGCCATAGCGTCGAAAGTGCATACAATTGGTGGCGGGCGGCGCCAAACCCCGCCGCGCAGGACTCTCGTGCGCCGAGATCCTGCCTCTTTTCATTGTGCCTATCCTTTTGGGCGCCAGGATTCGCCATCCCTTTGCCATGGCGCCCCCCTCTCCTGTATCTGCCATGGCGCCCGCCCATTTGCGGGTTCGACAATTTCCGCCAAGTGAGGAGTATTTAGGAGGAGGTCTGATGGCTCGTTTGATCAATTACTTTTTGCAATGGAGGTCACAAAGCGCTCTGGCAGCCGGGAGGGCGTCTCCTTTGACAAGATCACGCAGCGCCTCTCTGCCCTCTGCAACAACGTGCATCAGCCCTACGCAGAGAAGCCCGCCTATGGCTACTTCAAGAGCTCGCAGCGCGTCAAGGACAGGTCCCCTCGCGTCACCGGTGCCCCTCTGCTGCACGCAGATCCAGTCAAGGTGGTGCAGCGGGTCAGCAACTCGCTTTATGATCAAGTCACTACGGAGGAGATTGACATTCTCACTGCTGAAATTGCAGAGAGCCTCAAGACCATCCACCCTGACTATGGAGTCCTCGCGGCACGCATCATCGTGTCAAATTTACACAAGGGGACGCCAGCCACCCTCAGGGAGTCGGTGAAGCTGTTGGGCAAGAGGTGGGACAAGGCACTGTACGATCGCATCATGAGTGATGACAGCCTGTGCGACACCCTGGAGGCAGCCATGGACCACTCAAAGTCGTACGCCATTGACTACTTTGCCGCAAAGACTCTCACCAAGGGCTACCTGTTGTCCAAGGGAGGACGGCCAGCGGAGAGGCCCCAGCACATGTGGATGCGGGTAGCTCTCTTCATCCACGGGCCAAATGACCTGGAGCGCGTGCTGGAGACTTACACCCTTCTGTCAGAGGGCTACTTCACCCACGCGTCCCCCACGCTCTTCAACGCCAGGACCAGCAGGCCTCAGCTTGCCAGCTGCTTCCTCGTGGGCACAGAGGATTCGATCGAGGGGATCTACCAAACGCTCAAAAAGTGCGCTCTTCTGTCCAAGTGGGGCGGTGGCATAGGCGTGCACATCCACTCCATCCGCTCCGACGGGTCCCCCATTGAAGGCACCGGGGGCGATTCTACGGGGATCGTTCCCATGCTGCAAAACTTCAATTCCCTGGCACGATACGTCAACCAGGTGAGGTTATGAAATGGAAAGAAATCCCATGTTTCTGTAATAAACTCTCTATAGACAATTTTCTTTAGAGTCGCATCCAGAGCAAGGTTCCCCAAGGGCAGGCTTTATTTATAACGTCTGCAGGTCTCAAGAATCTTGAGCTGTGGTGCAGGGGGGGAAGCGGAAGGGCTCCATCACAATCTACCTGGAGCCGTGGCACGCTGATATCTTCGACTTCCTCGAGCTGCGCAAGAACAGCGGCAAAGAGGAGATGAGGTGCAGAGACCTCTTCACCGCCCTCTGGGTGCCGGATCTGTTCATCAAGCGGGTGGAGGAGGACGGCATGTGGTCCCTGTTCGACCCCAACAAGGCCCCCGGCCTCCCCGACTGCTATGGAGCACAGTTTGAAAAGTTGTACGCCTCTTATGAGGCAACCCCGGGGCTCGCCAGCAGGGTGGTGCGGGCCAAGGCTGTCTGGAGCGCCATGCTGACGGCGCAGGTGGAGGGAGGGACCCCGTACGTCCTCTTCAAGGACGCCGTCAACAGAAAGTCCAACCAGCGCCACCTGGGCACTATTAAGAGCTCAAACCTCTGTGCGGGTAAGGGCTTCCTGCATGCAAGCAAGCTTTGCGCTCATTAGGTCGGGGCTTTGGAGCGCTTTTTGTGCCTTTTCACGGATAGCAAAGTAGCAGCATGAAGCAACGGTGAGGGCTATTGTGAGGTTGGCAGCAACCAGGGCCAGCTCTAACAAAGTGTCCATCCCTCTCTGCAGAGGTCACTGAATATACGTCGAACGAGGAAATTGCCGTGTGCTCGCTGGCTTCGCTGGCCCTGCCTCAGTTTGTGACGGTCACCAAGGATGGCAAGGTCTTCTTTGACATGGCCAAGCTGCGGGAGGTTACCAAGGTCGTCATCAAAAATCTGGATCTATCGATCGACAAGACCTTCTACCCGATCCCAGAGGCTGCCCACTCCAACAAGCTGCACCGCCCCTTGGGTCTGGGGGTGCAGGGCCTGGCTGACGTCTTCATGATGCTGAGGCTTCCCTTGTCGAGCCCTGAAGCAAGGGTTCTGAACAGGGCCATCTTCCAGAGCATCTACTACGCAGCAGTGGAGGCCTCGGTCGATCTTGCAGAGGAGTTCGGCCCCTACTCTTCCTTCAAGGGCTCCCCGTCCTCTGAAGGCCTCCTTCAGTTTGACCTCTGGTGATTTGAAGCCTCCCCCGATCGGCTATGACTGGGAGGCCTTGAAGGCGCGGATCGTCAAGTCCGGGATGCGCAACAGCCTCCTCACGAGCGTGATACCAACCGCCTCAACGGGGCAGATCCTAGGCAACGTGGAGGCAGCTGAGCCCATCAGCAGCAACCTGTACGTGCGCCGGACCTTGGCAGGCGAGTTCGTGGTGGTCAATAGCCATCTACTCGATGACCTCCTCGAGCGCGGGCTGTGGAGCGAGGCGCTTAAGGACAAGATCATGGCCAACAGGGGCTCTGTAAAGGACCTGGAGGAGGTGCCGGACGACCTCAAGGAGCTGTACAAGACGGTCTGGGAGATCGAGCAGAAGGTGGTGATCGACATGGCAGCTGACAGGGGGCTCTTCGTCGACCATTCTCAGTCCATGAATCTCTTCATGGCGCGCCCGACACCAGCGGGGCTCTCCTCGGCTCTCGTGCACGCGCACAAGCTCGGGCTCAAGACAGGTACGTGCCTTTCCTCCCGGGCTCTCAGGGCGTGGGGCCATGCCCTACCGCACCGCTTTCTATGCTTAAATCTCGCACGCCAGCAACCCTTCTTGTCATGATGCGAGACTTAACTCTCCTCTTTCATGCAGGTGTAACGGCACGACTGCGCACCGACTCCCGGCTGCGCGCC
>DF237798.1:0-27568 GCA_000708835.1 Klebsormidium nitens | reverse complement strand
GCCTTCCGCTTCAATTGGAGGTGGAGGGGGTTGCACCCGGCCATCCGTACGGTATGCTTCATCAAGAGGTTTGGAGAGTTGGAGCTTCAAACCTATTGTCAAAATCTACTTCTCGTATGTTCTATACTCTATTTCGTAGGTGCATGAAAATCCGGGTTTTGGGGTCGATTTTGGCAGCATTTTCGGGGTTTTGTGAGGGACCTTGTATTGGAGTCCCGGTGCGAAATTTCGGGGTTTGTTCTGGAAAATCCAGTGCGTTTTCGGGATTTTGGGGGCCCGTCTAATTTGCTCCAGGATCGGGCCCCGTTTTAGGGTTTTCAAGCAAACCCTGAGCCTTAAATTCCTTACAGGTGGTCAATATCCCGGGATTATGATCGGAAAACAAGTGAGGTTTCGGGGTCTCGAGGTTCACCGGGCTCCACCCGTCGCTCCAACTTTAAGTCCCGGGCAATATTTCAATCATATTTGGGTCTATATACGATAATAGGCTCAGTTTTTGTGGTTCGACCTGACATTCTGAAACTTTTCGAGCATATGCTACTAGAGAATATCATGATAAGGCGAAGAAAAAGTTTGAATGTGTCCTAAAAATTGAAAACACTCACGGGCAAACCAATGATAATTGCATATAATTAAAGGCCCTGAGAGGCAAATCTGAGAATATTTTATGTCAGTTTTTCAAAAAAATCTAAAATCCGGGTCGGTCGCGGACCGGAAACCCCATATCGACTTCGCGTAGCCTTACGGTTTGCCAGGCCGGTGCCGGTAAGTTTTTAATTTCCCGCTGGGGATCTTGCTGGGTTGAAACTTGACACCCGGTAAGATAACTTACTGTACCAGGTTAAGAATCTCGAAAAAAGGGATTCGTCCTTGAGTCTTGACCCTTGCAGCTGAAGTTGACCATTTCATTCATTGTATACGCTATGAAAACCTTACCAGATGGATTTTTACACAGATGCAGTCATCTTTTGGCCTATTCTACATCGTCGATGAAAGGATCGGACGCTCCTTTGTGTTCACTTGAGAAACGAGATCCCAATTCTTAGAAAGTTTGTAACTTCCGAACTTCGAAGTCTCCAATGAAAGGTGAAACTTGAAACGTGAATTAGGTAAGTTGATTAAGTTAAGAATTGGAAGATGTCCACATTGTCCACTGAGTCGTGTTTTATAGTTGCACGAAAAACATCATTGCATGATTCATGTCCATTCAACTAGGTCCTACTACAATCCATTGAAGGCGGCAATCAGAAGACTTGCATTGGAACATGACAAGGTACGCGAGTCAATATTGCGGAGCTATCGCCAACATTTAACCATGCTCCAAACTTTCAAGTTAATGGCAAGGAAGGGATCTCGGTCAGTGTGTGTCAAACTAGTAGCTATGCAATGCTAACGCGCTAGGTTGCAAGAATGTGCAGCTAGATTGGTCCAAACTATGTCCGACACCATCGCACAACTATCAACCAATCAAAAGCCGGACCGGCTTGCAATTACTATATACTCGGATATATGCTGTCACACATCCGTTGATTATAGTAGTACTTTTTCCAGCCCAAACCTTGCACATGTTGATCGAATTTCGTGGGATATCCCAGAGCACGCTTCATTTAGTTAACATTGAACTTGTGCACTGAGAACCATGTTGACTCAGTGATGCCCCATTGCCAATATAATAGAATAACGAAATGCCAATGTGCACCGATCGAGGGCGATTGCTCGTAATTCATCAGATGAAACGGGCTCGTTTGAAGACGATATGCAAGAGATGTACACGTGACATTGCTTTGCTCCAGCATCTAATGACCATCTGGCAAACGAATCGCATGCCTCGTACTGGTTGCAAGTGAATCTGAGTTGCCAGCATTGTAGGGTCTTTTGATGCATGCAAGCAAGTGCATGCGACCGTTCAAACTTGAACGCAAACGTCCAGGAATGTGGTTGTGGTCGATCACTTCACCAGGAAGGAACCAGGCCTGGTCGTCACGCAAGGTTGAAACCACTTGGACCAAGATCGAATCTTGCCACAGCCTGGTTTGCTTACAACAGGAGTAAGACCAAGTTGCGGAAATCTTGCAACGTTAACAAGGACGCAACCAATCAATGCACAAGGAGGTGCATGGGCAGCCCGTATCACAATTTGCTCTCGCAACAGTAAAGGTTTGCACCTCCTTTCACTGCGCGCATCGATGATGCACACGGAAAAAGCAATCTTGTATTAGCCACCACAAGATTCTGTACTACTTCATGCCCAACTGTACCCAGACTCCCTCACCTTCTCGTCCACTGGTCAGCCACTTCCCTGCCCTCAAGCCACAGAACTCATTCAGCAGCCAGGCATGCTACTGGCGTTCAATCTAAGCATTAGCCCCTAGATATACTGCCGTGAAAAGAAGATTTCAATCAGAATCGCTATACCAAACTTACAGCAAAGCAAGCCTTTGAATTTGTCGGATCCAAACCCAACGTTTTATATCACTGCAATATGGCGCCAATGGTATGCAGAAAACACCTTTCTTCAGATTGTGAAGGCAGAACGGCCTGAGAAGAAGCAGAAAGGTGACACCAGATCTAATTGCCAGAAAAAGTACCACACAACTCAGACAGGCCGTTTTTCCTGCATTTAACACGGAATCACAGAAACCTAGCAATAGCTGTGAACTTCTTCATATATACAAAGATCAGAAGTTATCGTTTACCACTCCCCTACTACTCAAGATCGCAGCAGCTTAAAATACTTGTAAACCTTATTGCGCCGATGCCTTCGATGTCACAGCCTTATTGGATGCCAACTTTTTGTTTTCAAAGGATTGCCATCAAGTCTAAGAGCTGGATGCTCCTATAGTTACTGCAAGCACCAGTCTTTCAACTTGCACCTAAGCCTTTGCGCCCTGCTTCCCACAGCTCTGAAAACCTGGAACCTCACGCTGACGCCGAACTGCCGCCGACGTACAGTTCGCTCAAGCGGCGCACACACAGCTTCCGACCCTTTTTATACGGGCCCCAAAAGTTGGCTCCACGTCGGCCGTGGCTCTGAGTACATGCCCAGGAGAATGATGAAAGGCACGAAGCCGTAGTGCATCAAAACCTTCCCCTTTTTCATCAGGGCGGTGGGCACCTCCTTGACCACCTTCTCCAGGCTCTCCATCGTCTCGGGGCTCAGGATACGGGGAGCCATGGCCAGCCTGACGTGCAGAAGCGCCTGAAAAAAGTGATGGGCGCCTTTCTGAGTCTCGCCCTCTGAATCCCAGTCCTAGCTCTGCCAGTCGTGAAAGCAATGTAGACAGTACGCCGCAGCTAGTTCTGCAGCATGATGCCCAGTGGTAATGGCTGCCATAGGCCTAGGCCCGTTGGTAGCAAGGTAACAATTAGGGTTTGGACCATTACCATCCTGAACTTTCTTCAGCCTGCTGCCTTCAGCTAAGTTCAAGTTCAGCCGCGGAGGCGGCGGCGCAGGGACGTGTCAAGCTAGCACCAGATTTGCAATTGACAAGGGGAGGAGTATTGGAGCGTTCTGCAAAGCATGCTTATTAGGAAGGTAGTCATTGAGCCAAAAGTTAGTTGTTGAGCCAACATTTATCTCTGAACCACACTGCATTGCTTGCTATTGATTGGGCAGATACGGCGCTAGGGCGCTTGTCTCGCTGTGCAGCAGCTCGCATGGCTCGGGCAATTGGCGTGAGGGCGTCGCTGAGACACCTCCACTTTTCCTCACTGCAGATTGCCTCTCCAAGTCGAGAATGCAACTCTACTCCTGCAGCCTGCCATTTCTCTTCCTTCTTGTCCAATTGCCGACCGCAGCATTCTGTTCGATCGAACCCACATAGTTCTGTGGCTGGAGAAGTGACACATACTAGTTGCCAAAGGCAGGGGAACACGCTATTAGGAACAGACTTTTGGGGTCAGTGTCAGGGGATGCGCTCCAGCAATAGTGCTTGGGGCGCCAGTGCGTTTGCGGAGGGACTGCGATGGGGGGGTGGCAATGCGAAGGAGGCTAGGAGGGGCTTCCTTACTTCTCCCATCATGATGGGGAGGAGGGCAGCTAAGATTGCAACTAGAAAGGTGAGGTGGTGGACCAATTGCAGTACATGATTGTTTGTCTCCTGGTACTGGGGGAAGGGGCTCGTTTTCCCTTCTTGTATTTCATAGGACGTCTTGGGGAATATGAAAGCCAGTCCTTCTAGGCCACCGGTTTTCTCTGAAATAAGAAGATGAGAGAAGATGACATTGGCGCATAGAATTTGGCAGTCGTCCTTGTTGACACTGTCGGTATTAGGATATGGGCTGCGGAAGGTTTCAGCCTAGAACCATTTTCAAACTGGGAAGCTATCGATGGATTCGGCTTGTGGACGTCCCGGTCTCCTGTCACAGCCTGAGAGACTTCTGAACACTTCTTATTTTGAATGTTTCCTGCGTTCTCCCATACATTGGGTTCGCAGATGCAGACGTGGACTTACAGTTTGGCCGCGGTCGATGGTTTATCTACAGCACCTGATTGGTCTTCTCACTGTGCTTTGCGGAAGAGTTGTACTGACTTTCAGAGCCTTCCTAGGCATGTGTACATACATTGGATTGCTTGAGGTCTGGACCCCCTTCTGTTTTCTCTTTCAGGGAGCGCAGGATAAGAAGAAGGCCAAGGTCTACGGAAGGATCGGCAAGCAGATTATCTCAGCGTGAGGGGCAATTCTCAAACCTTTGCCGCCTTTCACAAGCAGCCCCTTTAGTGTGAGGTGAATCTTTCTAACCGCTTAGTGCAAGTCTCCTCAACACCCAACAACATGAAGGAGTGGAGATGCTGGTTTGACTCTGAAAGAACTTGGTCAGTGTCACAATTGATCCACTTGTGGAGAATCCACCACGAAAATGGTCTCCTGTGATAACTTGCAATAGCCAAAAAGCGCCTCGCTTCGCTTTCACAAGCTCCCCAACCGAAATTATCTCGCATGTAAGCTTCTGCAATTCTGAGGGAATGAAAATTCTTTAGTGTGCACACCGCAGGCACTTCAAGAGGGCGGTAAGACTGCATCCACGGGGAAAGTATTGACCTACGCTTTGTCGATCGAGAGAAATTCTGAAAGTGCAAACGAAACCTCGAGTTAGCGGCGACGAGATGGGTGATCTTGCGGGTGACTGAGGCAACCTCCCATCTCGGTTGGTACAATTTTACAGCAACAATGTGTGTTATTTTTGCAGTGTGAAAGCGGGGGGCACTGACGCGAACGCCAATGTCCAGCTGGCGGCGGTCTTGCAAGCTGCCCGACAGTCGAATGTACCGAAGGACATTATTGACCGGAATATAAAGAAGGCGTCGGACAAGGACCAAGCCGAATACATCCAACAAACGTACGAGGTAAGCTTACTTTGCATAGCGTTCTTGTGAATCGTTGCAAACTTGGCGGCACCTGAGTGCTTATAATCTGGAAGTTGCGACAGCTGACGCCGTCCGAGGCTTCTAATCGTTTCGCTCACCGTTTCACCGTTTGGTCTTCCTTTTTCACCCATCACTGGTAGCCCGTCAGTCGAAGGACTGGGAAATTCGTAGATTCCCGCCGAAGCCTTTTTCGCTCTCGAAATCCGTGTCATTTGTTCATGTCGGGCATCAGGTTTCTAAAGCGTGAATGTAGCTCTTTGTGGTTCACAACGTCCGCGAGCTATTGTAGCCGTCATAGGATCCCATTTGAGAGAGACGTATGCCACGTCCGAAGCCACCGATGCATGGCGACCGTTCGCTGCCTTTCGAACACTGGCAAAGTATACGCCGTTATCACGGGACCTCCGCTTCTCCAAGTAGGGTCGAGACACAAAGTTCGGCTTGCGATGTCTCCAAGAGAACGGCACTTGGCGTTTCAAGCAACGGCAGCTGGCTAAGAACACGACCCGTTTCCCCTTCCAGGTATATGGCGCGGGGGGCGTCGGGATCGTGGTGGAAGCGTTCACGGACAACCTGAATCGCGCAGCGGCCAACATTAGGGACGCCGTAAAAAAGGCGGGTGGAAAGATGGCGGACCCGGGGTCGGTGCTGTTCAACTTTGAGCGAAAAGTACGGCACTCCGCGCTCCCAGCTCTTTGCCTCGAACAACTTCTTTTTTGCTGCAATTGGTGGTTCTTACTCCTTGCTCTTCCGTTGTGTCTTCACAAACCCCAGGTGAGACTCTTCGGAACGCCGCCTTGAGTGCACGAGTCGATCTTCTAATTCTTGATGACAGTCCTGACCGGTCAGTCGACGAAAGCGGGGTCGAAGTTGCCTTCGTCGGCATTAGAAGTTGGAGGTCAAGTATTCCGCCAAGAGTTGTCTCCTTGCCGCAGATCCGCAGTCCTCGATTTCCCACAGGGCATGTAAGAAGGCCTGGAGGCGGATTTTCTGCAAACAATGTTTTTGGTAACGTAGTCTTCCTTCTCGTTTTCTTTCTCGGCCCTCCACTCTCTTTCGCTTAGGCTCCTGGTCCATTCGAAGTTACCCTTCTAAGTCGAGATTTTTGCTCGCAGGGCATCATAAGCGTATTCGCGGACGAGCTGGAGGCGGACGATCTGATGATGGCGGCCATGGATGCGGGGGCCGATGACGTCAAGCTGCCGGAGGAAAATGAGGACAGCGAGGAAGAGGAGGGCAGCAGGTACTAATTCTAAACGGTTTTCAGAACTTGACAACGGATGGAGATTACTATATTCTACTACGTTCGGGCCTTTCCAGACTTCCCGTTATTTTGTGGGGAGTCAGCTTGATGAGAAGCGGGTGGGGTTCGGGCTCTGGCGGGGTTGACAATCTTTCGAACTGTTAGGGGGAAACTCTTTCTGCGTCTGATCGTGCATTCAGCGACGTCAACAGAAAGCCCAAGCCGGGTAGTACGGTAGTTTGGATCCGTTGGGGGCAACGTCGCCATACGAACGTCGGTCTTTGAACGCTCAGTTAGTCTTAAAACGAGCACTACACGGGCTTTCAGTTCTCGCCTTTGGGAGAATGAGCTGCCCGGTAAATCTGCTGTATCTCCGATCACTTTGATATGGTATTGCTCTCTCTTTTGGTGCTGCACGCTGTTCTTTGACTGGCTTGTGCATTCTATTAAAAGTTGATTCAGGCCCGTCAACAAAGTCATAGCGCATTCCTTGCAGGCGCTTCAAGGTCATCTCTGAGATGGACCAGTTCTCTGCCGTCAAGTCAAGTTTGGCGGAGAACAGTATACACATTGACGAAGAAGACTCGGGCTTGGCAATGGTTCCACTAGCACACATAGAGGTGAGCCACCCGTTGTTTCAGCCATCGTATCCCTCCAGTTCTCTGCGGTTCCTTTTGCTTATAAGCCGTCCCTGTGCTTAAGACTTGTGATTTAGAAACGAAGTTTGGAGTTTAGAAAGGTCCGAAAGTTTTGGGTTTAGAACCGTTCCCAACTGTGCATCTGGTTCTCGTTGCTTGCGTCTTCACCCCGCTGAAGGCTCACAATGTGAATAGGCGTCAGGGCATCCTCATGCTTAACCTTTCGAACTCAGCTGACGTTGACACATCTTCTCAGCCGCTAAGTAATCTCGGTCACCGCACTTTTTGGCGAGGCGCTAAGGACACAGGTGCTCTTGCGTTGCGTAGTAGGTTCGACACAACGAGGGCGCTGAAGAGAGTGTCAATCTGCCCAGAACCGGTCTCCATAAAGTCGAGATGTCTATACTGTTAACCAGTTGCGCCAGAGAATTTTTCGCTCTCTTACAACCTCGATGTATAGGCCCTATCTATTTATGCACGCCTGACCTCAAGAGCGTAGGCTAGGGGCGGCCGGGTGTCTTACTCGACTGAAAGGGATGAAGTAGCTCGATTTGCAAGAGAGTGCTTTGTAGATCTGGACTCGCGCCAGCCCTCTCAAAGGTTACTTTCTCACATTTGAGCAGGTTGACGACGCCGCCGGTGAAGTCAACGAAGCCATCATGGAAAGACTGCTAGATTTAGACGACGTGGATTCAGTATTCAGTAACATGGCGACCTAGGACGGCACTGGAATGTGTAAGTTCAAGTTCCTGTTACGGTACCGTATTGGCTTCTGTTGGAGAGGCGAAGGATTTGACGGTAACCAAAGCTTTGACCCAGATCTAGCGGACACGTTGTACTCAAACTTGCGGCGAGTTGCGTACTCCGGCAACTTCCGAAACGGACTGGAACTGCAATACGGTACGTGTTGTGCACGTTCAACTGGCGGTGGCGCGGCCTTTGGCGCGGCACGTTCTGAAAATGTACACACACATTGGCTTCTGCTTGGGCGGGCCCGCCTAGGGATCTCAACGTCCGATCAGTGCTCGCGCGCATGACCGGACAACAAGAATGCACGCCAATATCGACGGTACGCCACATTGAACATGTGCATGCAAGAATGCCAATATCGAATTGGATATATTGGCATGACGTATGCATGGTACAACCATGGCGGCACTGACAGGTAGGCTAGCCGGCGGCCTTAATTGGCATATGTGCAACATGATTGATTGTAGGCTTGCATGCAGTGAATTTTCGATCGCTGCAATGATCAAATCAAGTGCAATTAAGCTGCGACCGTGGGCGGCCGGACTTATAAGTAACTGCATATATGTGTGCATCTGTATGACATGATCATTCGATCCTGGGCCCCGTCACACGCCATGCACATGGCGGGACGAACCCGTATCATAGTATAAATTCGATCGAGGACGGGTCGACGGCAGATGGTGCAGTACTGTATATATGCATTTGTCCATGGCACCGATGTCATTACTGAGTTCTGCAACTACTTGGCGCATACTATGAATACTTCACAAAAGTCGCATGGATTCTGCAATTGGAATAAGAAAGACCGAGCGACCTTTTTCCAGGTTGATTGACAATGTTACAGTGTCTAGTACCTTCCGTCGTCCGATACAGCTCAATTACTTATACCAGGACTATTGCAAAACAACCTGCTGGTCCTCCGAAACGGCCTGTCTCCGCTTTTCTTCCTCTTCTGCACATGAACACCAACAAACTTCGTCAATAGGAGGGAACTTCCTTACTTAACACGCCAGCATATGCGAACCTGTAAGGAGGGACAACAACGCGAATCCAACTCAAATCACCTTCATTTGCCTCCGTTCAATAGACTTTTCCCACAGCCGCTAACCCAGAATGGAGTAGATCGTCATTCCACTTTCGGATAAGCACCCGGCCTTGAAGCCGACCAAGCAGGGCTGAAAAGTATGAAGACGAGAGTTGACGAAAGCAATGATTCCAATCACAAAAGAAAACAGCACTGAGGAAAGTATGAGACTCACGAAGAAGCTCTACCATGGCCCGTTGTGTCCGCCTTTCAAGCTTTTCCAACTTTTTGGCAACGTCTCTCCGCAGGTCCCAGTTGGGCTTCTTTGGCGCTATACTGCCAAGGGGATCCTGCAGATAAGAAAATCAATGTTCATTACTGACAGTTACTGCTGTAAGAGAATACCTTGAGAGAAGGTATTCTTGTGGCTGAACGATCCGTGTTCGAATTGAAAGTCATTGATTTCATGCCTCCTGATCCTGCCTGCTTCACAGGAGGTGAGGAACAAAGGCCGCAACCCTTCCACATCTGTCAAGTGTCCAAAATTAGCACAAATCACACAACGGGCCATCAGAGTTGCCGACTTCGCTGTCCTCAGCTGAAGTAGCCATCAAAAGAGCGCTCAGGTTCAAAAGGCGCCACTTCCTCTGATGTCAAAGCCAAAGCGAGATCAACACAATCGGTCTGAGGGAACACTGAGGTTTCCCTGTGCAAGTTCGAAGAATGTTTGTACGATTCGTTTTCCCTCAGCGACCGTTGGCTAGCACGACAAGTCGAAGCAGCCCCCTGGTTCCAGGCCAGAGAAACGCGGCTTATCGGCTGTCAGGAAACGCCAGTAAAATGTTACCAAAGCCTCAATCTCGAGTTTCTCAGAAATTCTGACTCCTTCATATAATCAGTCTTGTGTGCCACAGCGATATGCGCCTCAGTGCAGAAACCCCGGCCAAAGCTTCATCGAGACAGAGATAGGACCAACATCCAAATACACTTAGCAGCAACCTCCCTCTGCTGCAAACTTACAAAGAGGCATGAGACAGCACTCTGGCTAAGGGTGAAAACGTATATGTTAGGAACATTTTCTATTCCATTCGTTCAGGTATACAAACGCTCGGTTCAGATCTGTTGTCCCTTTGCATCCATTCCAGCACTGAAGATAGTTCCATGTCTGAGCACGAAGTTGGTCCACTTGCCTCTGGGTCGTCTATCTCGGTTGGGGACTTTGCCACTGGGTCTTCAAACTTGGGGATGATCGGCCCTACTTCCCGCTGGCGCTGGAGCTCCTCATCTCGGGGCAGGTAATTTCGAAACCGGACCCCCTGTTCATTCCTGCAGAAAGTGTGGAGGAAACAACATTGATTAACGAGCAGTGCTCCCGGATGAACGTCCTGAACAGTACGCAACGTCGCAGCACAGTATATTTTGCCGTATGTGCAAAGTACAATTGCCGGGTTGGTTAAGACAACTGTAACGAGATCCTGAGAATGTTTGGAAGAAGCCCTTCAATCATGAATTGCAGCATTGCGGCATGGCGCAGTGGTAAACCCTTCTGATGTACGTTCTTATCCAAAACAGTGGCAAGGATATGGGGCTTCGAGCTCCTGAAGACCGGCACAGACTAGCAGTAATAGTTCTAGAAAAGATGATGTGGCGGCGTCAAATGCTCAGAGCTCACAACTTTTCGAATTTGCGCAATGAACGTTACACAAAATGGGCGACCTCAACGCATCTGATCAGAGGCAAACAACATATACATAGCCGGTCAAAATCAGCGAACGAGGGCTGATAGAGTCTTGCTTGCGTTTCCGAGTAGCAGCACCAAAGTGCTTCTACAGAACCGAGAATCTACTGTCCGGAGCCCCAAAATCACAGGAGGTTGCAGCAAAATTTCTCACAGTTACCACACTCGGTTAGACATATTAGGGTTTGCCCAAAGAGTGGACAGCAAGTCAATTCTGCTTGACATTTCTTCTGTAGAACCGGCAAAACCCAGCACTTCCATTCACTGCTCCTCAAAAAGTAAGGAAACCCTACTCTACAGGTACAGCAAGAGATTGTCAGTGCAAGGGCTTGAGGCAAAGATAAACTTTGTACCAATATTGACACTGATCAACAACTTATCAAAATCGGCACAGAAGCACCAACCAACGGTCATAGACATATTCAACGACAACCAACTCACTCAGGCTCGTCCGCTCCATTTTCCTCATCCCGAGCACCAGTCTCCAGCTCCTCCTCAGCTCGAGCGCTCAGCTCTGCGGCCTCCCTCAAAGCTTTCAACCGCGCTTTCCTGGCTGCCGCGTCCTCCATGCCAAAAGCCCCGAAAATCTGATTCTTTTCAAGGGATTGGAGGCTGCAACGACGCCACAAAGGAGATGCTGTGCTCGATTTAAAAGGGAATGATCCACCCTGTCCTCCTGCCCTAATACGGTAGTACCTAATACCTACTCTAGCTCGATCCTCGTGCAATCCTTGGATATTGTCTAGCGGGCAAGGACGGTGGGGCGGCCGCATGGCAGTCAAGGTTCCATGGCGAACGTCACAGACGTACCAATTCTTTTGTCTTGCAAGAATCTGACCGTTGCTGTCCTCATCGGCAGTCGGTCTGACAGCAATCACCGCATACCAGTCCCTAGCTAGTGGGTCGATTGAGACTTGCATGCTTTAATGATTCTTGCTAGAGGAAAGCGCCCAGTCAACGTTGGTCGGGGCAGGTTGCAGGGGCGTTGCACATTTGACAACCAGGTCTGCCCTTACCTGCGCTTTGGCGCTCCAGGCGGTCTCGCATACCTAGGTATTTATCTGCCCTGCGCTTCGAATCGGAAGTTCGCATGCAGAAGACAAAGGAAAGTTGGTGTTGTTTGATGCCAAGGTTGGTGGAGCGATGCGAGTTTCTCCTTTGTGAGAAACGCGTTGAAAGGTGTGTTTGTGCCCCTGTTTGAGAAGTGCAAGGGGGTTACTTGCACATTTTTAGGGTTGTGCAGGTCGGGGGTGAAGCTGGAGCAATTGTGGGCCAAGACATTGACAATTACGTGCTTTAAGCCCCTCAAGTTGGCTTTGTTGAAATCTGCTGAAAGAGCGGGAAAGCTGTCAATAAGCCAATACATGCAAAAACTGCTGCTTTAGAAACTGGTCCTGCATGGGCAACTCCGTTGGGGAACTGAGCTTTCAGCAGGTAATGCTTCTCTGAAACCAATTCGCCTTCAAAATTAGCCTATACGAATGAAACAGAAGCTCAGGTTTGAGGAGGGAGCTGCCAGGCAGCATGAACAAAGCCGCAGTGCATGACATACCACCACGAGGGATTGAACAGGGTGGAGGAATGAGTGCCGGTATAAATTACTACTATTGGCCTACCAATATAGCCTCGCAGAGGTGTATGCTTGTGTTAGAAGAGAAAGGTAAGGCCCTCAGCTTAGCTTGAAGCTCATTGGAAAGGTTTTTGCTAAAGCCAGGAAGCGCATGTCTTCTACAACTGGAGCATCAGCTGACTTGCTTCAACTGCACAGGTTTTGTAAGTCGCATTTCTGAAGCTGCCTGTCTTTCCGTCAGCAAATAGGATCTTGAAACCCTTGTCAGCTTTAAAAGTATTGGCCGCCAATGTGCCTGCAAGAAGATCGGATTGAGTTGGTGTCTGATGATTTGTACTCAGGCTTCTTTTATATGGAACAGGCCTTGATTACTGGGGGCACGTCATGAACCCTTTTGACGGTTCGTGCCTCGAAGAGGAGTACATGAAAATGAATAACAAAGGGACCGTCCCAACACTGATTGATCATCGAATATCTTTGATAGAGACAAAAACAATCGTAAGGTGAGTTCCTGCACTGTCATCCTGCGCATATTGGTCAACGCTCAGGTTACCATTTTAAGGTTAACCAGAGCTGCATTTGAGATCTGGTGCACACAATGCGAAGCACCACCAAAGTGTAGCTCCGACCCAAGCCGGCAAGGGCTCTGCCAATTGGTTTGAAGAGCCTCAAATACACATACACACGTTGCAGTGTTGCCTCAATACGGTTCGGTACTAGCCACAAGGGAAGCAAACAAAATGACCGCCTGAGGTCAATTGCTGGAATACAAGAGTCCAGTCCAAACATCGGACGCTGCTCAAGGACATGACTTGAAGTCTGGCCTCTGTTCGTCTTCAACATGCTCAGGAATCTCAGGCACTCCCCCAAAAAGAAGGGGTCTTATAATTAGTTTGAACTGTGTCACGTGTCCGTGTGCTTGATTATATCCTGACAACTTATATTTGAAGGCGGGGCGATGTCAGTGACTACAGTAACTGCTCACTTTTTCGACCCCCGGACATAAGTGTGTGAAGATGGACTGTGAGGCGGGCTTCTTTCAAAGTTTTTCACACAGGTACAAAGGATGCAGTAATTCTTATGAAACCTCCACGCCTCGGTGCTGTATAGGTACCTGGATTCCATGTTTGAGCCCCTAGGAAAGGATCTGGTCAACCGACCCCTGGTTAACAACTGGGTGCAGCAGCTCACAGACTGGGACGACACCTTCTGGACATATGCGTGAGTCCCCTGCTTTCAGGTCTTCCTTTGTTTTGATCACAAGATTGCTATTGCATGAAGAGGATTTGATTGTTTGGAACTGACCCAAAGCAATCTTGGGGTACCACCACTTTCCTTGCCCGACTTTTTCTTGATGCCTTCCGCGCCTTCTTATGTTAATATAATGCATTTACTATGACAGTTGACTTGTCGACCTGTTGCATTGTTGCTTATTAGGAATCTTAAGCATTGTACCTTATGACAAGTCTGATGAGCAATCCGTAGCATAGTCGTCCTGCGGGACACATCAGTCTCGCCTCCGCAGACATCAGGCTGCTCCTTTGTGAAGCTTTTGCTCAAGAATCCTCCTCAGGGACCACTCCGCCCCACAATTGATCAACAACCACAAGACACGTTTCTGTCCTTCAATGATCTTCCATTTTGTCTCCTGTCTTATTATGATGGTTGCGAACCGCTTCAAGCTGAATGACTGTCCAAAAAAAGTTGAGAATCTGCCAGAGCTTTTTCCTCTTTGCAGTATTTCACGCTCCTTCTGTTGCCTCCAATTGGATGTTTTTTGTGACCAGAGGTCGGTGTAACGTGAGGCATGTCTGCTGCCGTTATCTTTGACGTTCATCAAGACATAACAATGTTTTACGTCAATGAGTAGCTCTTCAACGCCAGATTTCCTCACACCTTGTTTTTAGCAGGTGTAAGCCCAAGTTAATCGAGTTGGACCGCTGTAAATGCTGACCCGACCAAACGCTTGGTGGAACTCCTCCCTCTATGAGGTCCAATTCGTGTCTGATGGGAATACTTTTCTCCGCCCCAGCTACATGCCTGGCTCAAACGGGCGGTACCTGCGGGGCAAGCTGAGCGAGTTCAAGCGACGGTGCATTATCGCACGCATGGAGCGGCATCCGTCGCTGGTGCCGTCCTACCGGGCCAAGCTTGATGCCCTCCACAAGCTGCTAGAAGACATTCGGAATCCCGAGGTAAGTTTATTCAATGTTTCCGCAAATAGGTTGGCGTAACTCGGTCCGCTCCCACCACCATAGTCCCAGGGGCACGGTTCGTTCAGTATGGACAGTATGCTGCAATTTCGAGGGCCGTTGACATTCTTTTCAGGAGGACTTATGTGGCGTCCAGACGTCGGGGTTCTGTAAAGGTTGGGCTACCAATAAGGAGTGGTCCGCTTTGCTCGTATGTCCTATCCATGATTCTTCAATTGTCCGACGTCTTGCTGGCTGACCTTGAGAAGGACCTTCGAATCACGCCTCAGGGTTTACAATGTCGAGAGGCAGAGATAGCAGGACCCCTACGGACTGTCAAAAAACACGTCCTGCGACCTTGCAAGTTAGAGGACGTCAGTCAGTCAATGATAGTACTTCGTCTGTCTCTGACACTTGTTTCTAACCTTCTCTTTTGGCCGGTGGTTCGACCCCTTCGTTTGTACTTGACGCTTTGTCTTCCTCTGCCTTCCTTCGAAAGTCGTTTTTCGAAAGCTTTGGTGGTTGCTTCTCAAAAGTGCCGGGCAGTCGATTGAGGGTCTTTTTGAGGATGTCCAATGCGTTGCATTTGGGGCGTCTTGCGGTCTTGACGCTTTCGGGAGTCTCGCTTCATTCTTGCTTCGCCTCGACATCCGGAAGAGCTCAGGGGTCCCGGCAACCCCGGTTTTTATTCGTTTTGACGACGTTGCATTCCTTGATTATCAGCCTATCCGGGACGTGACAGGGTTGTCCAAATTCGGAAATTTCGTATCTGCGTTGAGTCTGCTGAAAGATGGAAAGCTGTTTTCTCGCCAGTATCCGTTTCAAGAGCCCAATGTACATCACCTGGCGGCTCAGGACTATCTGAAGCTCGTCAGCAACACGTATGGGAGCCAAACAATTTCGTTCGACAATACTCGTTTTACATCTACCTTCTCAGCGGGCAAAGTCATGACCAATGCACGTTTTCAGCGTCTTCTTTGACGCCTTGCTACTCTTTCTACTCCTTTCCGGTCTGGTCTTTCGGTGTAAAAGCAGTAGAAAAGCCAGAAAGTCTGTCTACATCTTTCGAGCTCTCTTGAACCTCGCGCGTGCTGTCACGCGTGCGTCACTTGCTTTGCTTGCTGGCTTTCTCGTCTGGACCTAGGTTGGTCATAGCCGTGACAGCCCGAGACATTCTCGACACTTCTGACCCTATCTTCACTCTTTTGGACAGCCTTCGAGAATGTTGGAGTTTCCTCGGGTGAGGATTTTGAGGAACGATGTTGAAGAACCCCTCTCCGGATTGGGAATCCCTCTCTCTTGATTGAACGATCGTGAAGAACTTTCAGGACTCGTCGACTCTTTTGTGGACAGTCCAGAGGTCAACATCTCTTTCATCACATCCGCGACTACGTAGATAGTCCCCTGAGATCTGGTACTAAACTCTTCTCCCCAAACTCTTAACTACATTCCTGACTGGTGCGCTAACCCCTTGCCAGATGGTGAACGAGAACATGCGGCAGCTGTACGTGCTCCTGGACGCCGCGGAGCGGCAGCTCGCGGTGACGAGTTTCTTGTGCGGGGACGCGTTGTCGACCGCGGACTGCATGCTGCTGCCCATCCTGGCGCGGATCGAGTTGGCGGACTTGACGAAGGAGATCCTGGAGCCGCGGCCCAACTTGTTGGAGTACCTCCAGGAGATGAAGCGGCGGCCGAGCTTCGAGAAGGTCGTGCTGAAGCCGCAACGGAGCTTCTCCAAAATGAAGCGCATGCTGCCCACGCTGGTCGGCATACATTGGAGAAGTCTTGTGAAGTCGTACTAGGGGGTTAGAGGGGGAACTGGGTCGTGAGCAGTGCGGAGCGGTTCAACTCAAATCAAATGGCGCGCTCGCCAACATAGAGCTGGCTCGATGACATGTAGCCAAATATGTGAGCGCGTCGTCCTGTCACGGGAGTAACCCAGTCCATTATGCAGACTTTGATACTTGAGTTTGCAGGGTTGACAGCTTAGTAGATCCACCCATTGTCGGGTGAAATGTCAAGTGTATGAATATGCAGATATTTCCATTGACAATGGAACGAAGAGGTCAGAATATAATATCGTCACACAAACTTGTTGTTTGGTTCGATGGCTTATATGGAGTCGTAGCTGTTCTGGCCCAGCATTCTTCCGATGTCATATTACAAGGCCGCCGCGCGCGACTAGGCGCGGCGCATCAGTGTGCACTCAGGGCATGACAGGCCGCGGCCGGGCCGGCGCCGGCTGGCTGGCCCGGGGCGCGACGTACCGGCGAATTGATCGGAGGTTTGGCCCGAATTTGCATATGTCAAAGATACACAACGTCATCACATGAAGAACCAAGATCCGCAAAATAATCCGAGTCGGGCGGATGAATTGGATTGTTGACGTGGAGCGATCTGCACCCTCGTATGACCTCGACTGGTATTGCAAACCGTCCGATGCATTCTATGAACAACGTCATCCTTATCCATCCTTATACCTAACGGTCGTTGATCACGTCAGGAGTCGGTCAATATCCGTACATGTTCGCATTCTCGCAAGCAGCGGAGCCTCCAGCCGGTAGGTAACAACCCTCTTCATACGCGGAGATAGAAAGACACGCAATATGTCTAGATGCGGGAATGCATGATATCCAATCCAGCTTGAAGCGTGATCCGTAAAATGTGAACCTGAAGGAACATAAGCGGCTAGGCCATGTGACATACGACGAGTGTCAGCTTCAGCAGTAATTGGGCATAATGATTGCGCGGCGTACGGTCAGACCAAGGCACCACAAGTCGGTGACTCACAGGGATACGGTATACGTCTGGGGATTCCATGGACCATGAGGGAAGGGTCTGCCAATGACAAAGGGCTCAAGACGTGCAGTCGGCTACCATGGTAGGTACCGGTACGTACATTGCAAATTATTCCCCCAGCACTGCACACTGCTCAAGTACCGTCCTCTCTCGTTGGCTGGTCCAACACCCGATACGGTACCTAGTACCTACTCAGTACTGCTGGCTACAGTAGCAGGCTTGTCACAGATTCTTAGGTCCTTCTACTACCTAAGGGGATTCGAGAACTGAGTACCGGTCTTTGCCCCCTGATTCCTCCCCTGCAAGCCAGCAATTTTGCTACTCCTGCTCGGTGCCCGAAGACCTGGTGTTATTGCACTTGCTTACTTCAAGAGCAGGCGCCACCAATCCCCAACCCTGTCAGCAGCTGACCAGATCACCACCAGCAGTCTCTGCGGTGAGAGGACCTCTGCGAGCTAGTCTTCGTCTCAGGTGAGCTCAGTCGCAGGCTCTCTGAAGCTTATGCTGCATGTTGCAACAGCCTGTTCTGCTTCAATACCTTCTTGTAATTCTACTCAAGATTGGCTGCTGATGTGCCATCTTGCTGCCCTTCGTCCTTCTTTGATGGTGGCTGTTTGAATCTTGAGCTGATATTGACAGTGTGGTGGATCAGAGCATGCTGCCATGTTGGTTGTTGAGATTCTCCTTTTGAACATGTAGCATTGTTGTTTCTGCAACTGCTTGTTTGATTTAGCTTAAGCCAGAAATTCATCAACTTAGCATGATCAAAAACCACCTAGGCGCTAGGAATCGCAGAACTCACGCAATGCCACATTTACTTGCAACATTCCTTTTTTGGCTGCCATCCACATATCAATGGCAACCTCAGGAAAGAGAGTGTTTGCATTATTGGCCTGCTTGCGAGAGACCTTTGAGTCTTTTCTGAAGTCACTCGCAAAACCTCTGTTGACATGTTCACTTGATTTGGAGCACCTCTCAATAATCTTCAATCAATGGGTTCAGCAATCCCAGAAGTTGGAATGTTCTGCTGAATGCTGAGAGAGGGTCACATGAAGCTAGGCCTGCAGGTAGTCCAAGAAACCTTACAATCTCGTGCTGAAATAGTGTTTCCGTCAATCCTGTTCCTGCTTTCTGTCGGTGCTCTCGTTTTTGGACAAAGTCTCCAAGAAAGCTTTCAAAGCAATTCTAGTCAGAATCATAAAAAGCTTGTTGCTTTCAGTCTTATTCTCGTTTCCTTGTTCACAATTCTTGGCTTCTTGTCCTCATTGATCGTGAGGAGCCTGATTCTCAGCAGTGTGCTCTTAGCCACTTTGTTTCCCTATCCTTTCCCCAGGAAATGCTTATTCTTTTACAAGCTGTCCCTGACAGTTGCATCCATCCTTTCCCTCCAGGTACCATGGCTTCTCCCACTGCCCTCCGCCTGTTGGCTCTCTCTGCACTGCTCCTGCTGTGCGCCCCAACCACATCCGCGTCCGCGACGCCCCGTCAGCTGGTTGACTCCATCAAGAGGGCGACTCAGCAAGGCCAAGCTCTCCAGGCCCCCGCCCAATCCATCACCATTATCAATGGGCCGCTGATCGTCATTGGCCAGGGCCCCTTCCCCAAGATCATTGTAGGCTTCACCGAGATGATCACCGAGTTGACCACCAGCATTGCGGTATGCAACTTGAACACCTCTTCTCAAGCCTGAGTCCTTCATGCTGGCTCCCAATTGAGGTGATTTGGGAAAGCACTGTCTGCCCTGGACGCGGTAACACGAGACTTCCCTCTCTGAAGTTGGTCCTCTTAACTGCTCTGTGTGAAAAAATGGGGCTCCATGTCTGTAATTCTGCACAGCTTTTGCAGAGCTCAGCCCAGTTCAAAGGGCAAGCTTGTACAACCACACAGGAAGTTCCAAAGTCTCTAAAGGGTGGCTTGTCCAGAGCAAGCTGCTTTGTGAAGACTCAATGATGAAGTATGAATGAGTCTGCATGGATTATGCTCTAGGTCAAGCATCAAGTGTACATCCTCAACTTGTATTCTTCAATCTGCTGTTGTGGAAGCCTGGCCTATGTCGATTTGAAGTTTGACTATCCTGCAATCCAAAGACATACTAGCAGGCTCCGAAGTAACCTCGATTGTTGATCTACATCAACTTTTCATTTGCTTGAGAAATAACCTGTACTGAAATGCTATGTAGCACCACTGACTTGACTTTGACGGCTCCAATTCTGACCAGATTAAATCCCAAGAGCCGAGCTAAAATCATCCAATAGAAGGCGCGCATTTGATAACCAACCGCGCAGTACTACCCTTGCACAGCGCCATAATAGTGCACACGAAAAAATGACCGACTTAACAGCGGGTGTTTGCAGGTGGTGACCTGTATGTCATCATAGTTTGAGAGACCAGAGCAGCACTTTTCCTCTGTCAAAGAATATCCTGAAAAGGATTTTCATGAACCGAGGCTTTAAACGGCCCACGTGGTGGTCTGCTGATCCAGATCTTGTTGCCCATCATTGCAGGAGGCCCAAGGAGCCGAGCGATTGAGCGGCGCCGACACAACCGCCGTTGCGGACGCAGTCCGCGACATGGTGCGCGTGCACCAGGCGCTGCTTAACATCCTGATCGGCAAGGCGGGCCTCTTCAACACCGTCCCCTTCATCGGACAGCCCGTCGCAGAAGTGCTCAGACAATATGAGGGTGTCATCGACGCGTACCTGTTCCAGCTGACTGACCTCGCCTCCAGCGAGGCAGCATCCAAGACCATCAGTGGGCAGCAGATGTCGCTGGATGGCACCACCACAATTGCAATCAACGCGTACTCCGGCCTTGGGCTTAAGCTCTGGCAGCAGTGAAAGGCGCCGGTTCTTCTGGTGCCAAGTTGACGGCTAATATTCTCAGGACCAGGCACGATGATTTCGAAGCCAGCAGGCCGGAATATGTTGAGTATAGTAGATACAAGTGCATGAAGCTAGAGGGGTCGGTGTGGGTTGAGTTGTCCGTAGCAACAACGTACGACTTGCGCAGCTTGTAACCGTCAGCCGTGGTCAACCGAACACGTTTTTGGTCTTCATTGCCTATCCATCAAAGACATATCTTACCGTCTACTACCAACGAGCTTGAAACAAGAGTGTAAAACTGCAGATATCAGAGAAACAAGCAGTGACAATTCTTGTGTGTTTGTTTTCCTGAGATCGAAACGCTGCCTTGACAAATTGCAATAGAACGCGACTTCAAAAACCGCATGCATACTTTGTGTACGGACTGACGATCTGGCTTCTTAATAATCGTGCTCGTAGCTTTTCTAACATGGCTTTGAGGCTGATCATGCATGCGACTAGGTAATCACACCATGTCACCGGATTATTGTACTACCGTGCCCGACAACATTCCGGGCGAGGTAGATCAAGAATTATATACTCGAATATATACACTATAGACAACACTACATATTATACGGATAGTTTCTATCTTTGGTTGTTTGTCAGAGATGATTGGCCGGTCTGCATGAGCCGCCGCAGACACATGGTAAGTTCTAATCGAACAGCCTGTTCTTAACCTTGCACCGCCAGAAAGTCGGAGACTCAGTACCACGTATATGCATTATGATAGCGCTGGCACACAGGTGCACACTAAGTTTTTTCAAATGGCTGTTTGACTTTGCCGCCCTGTATTGTCGGTTGAGTTCAGGCTGGAATTCAAGATTGAATGATTGATTTCAATCGTGTCTAGCGATCGGTGATTGGACACAATACACGAACCAATAATGAGGCGGATTCTATGAACGCATATGGACCCCGGTGGCGATAATGAGCAGCCGCGCGCCGCCGCGACGGGATACGATTGGGCCGCGCCGCGGTGGTGCATGCGGAGCCATATACCTGATCAGTGCTTTGTGTTTATATTTTGGTCAAAAGAGGGCACATACAAACCATTTATGCGCCATGGCAGAGTCGGAAGCTTGTGCATCATGGCCGCACAAGCTACGGCGTCGCTTTACGAAATGAGACGTACCCTCAGCATACATCACTGGTCCCAAATCATAAATCCAGCAGGAGCTAACGATTGTAATGCGGCATGACAGAGTATGGGCTATGGCTATCGCTGTCACGTTCGTTTAATAGCCTTCCTTCTTCTGAACTGTGACGGATGTGGTTTGATTTGGCAGCACTGCAGGCTCTGTCGGTCCCTTGCCCTACGTCCGTGACAAGAGTGGTCAGATTGCAAGAGGCGATCTTTCCAACGAAAGATCTCGTCTAATGTAACCGAAAGAGCAAAGAAACGCTTTCGTTTGGGCTCAATGCATTCAGTGATTTGAGGAGCTCGTGGCGTCTGACAAAACCTCGTGGTCAATTCCCCTGTCGTAGCTTGACGGCGGCAACCTCTCTCATTCCCACCTGTCATTATATACCGGGCGACAGATCTAGTCAGCTCACCTGACGTCCTATCGTTCATGCAGCAGTAGTAGCTCAGCACACGGAATCCGGATTTATCCTTCAGTGAGTTTTGCTACAAATTCGCTATTCGTTTCTTGACGAGCATTAATTTGCGGCGCATACGTTTTTGCTCATCACAGAATTTCCGAGGACTACGACAGTGTGCAAGGGGAGCACGATTGCAGCACTCCTGCTCTTACACCAACATGTACCGCTCTGATAGCGCGCGCGCGCGTGCCTCTGCAAAATGGCGATGGCCTCGCGAAAAGCGGCTTCAACAGTTGCATAAGACCTGCCGACCTGGCTTTCGCCGCTTCGAAATCTCTTAACAACTGAGTTCGACACTCCTGCCGAATCAAACACTTTCAAGGCTGGTTACGTCCTCAGCTTTATGCTTTTAACTGAGAAGACTCTTTCTTGCTTCCTTTTCACGCGGCTACGTCGACTCCAAAGAGCGTCTGAGACCCGGTCGCGGCCGCCGACGCGCGCTCGTTCTCGGTCGCCCGACTCATCTCCATGTACCTGCCCAGAGAAGCCACGTGTCAGACACATATTGGCTAGCCTGATGAGCTGGTGTACAAATGCATCCCTTGGAAGCCAAAGAACGCCTGAGCCCTGAGGTGCTAAAACAAATAAGCGGAATTTTCAGAAGCTTCCTCACTAGGTCGAATCAGGTACAGGCGTTGCTAGGTCGACGTCAAAGAAATGTGACGGGAAAGTGTCAAACCTGGACCAGTCAATGCTATCGTTCTGTTAAGCGCAGACCCGGCGCAACGGACTTGTGATTTGCGGTCTTGGTTAGATCGACTTTCAGGCAAAGTCGATTCATCTAACTTAGACGACGACAGGGCATCTTCGTGACCGGCCGCCAATTTGCTTTCACTTCACCACTTGGTGACTTCGTCTCTAGCCTTTGCTCACCCCGTTGCGTAAAGGGACTTCGTAAATTGAGCAGACATCCCCTCTCTCCATTCGGCAACAGCTAACCAGGGAAGGTTCTTTCAACGGTCAAAGCCAGTTCATGGAGCGAGCCAAGAATGTCAAAAGATTCGTAAGCATGGCAACCGACAAGTTGTTATGTTCGTGACGTCATCCCAGGTGTGCAAAGATGACGTCATCCCGGGCCTCACCTCTGCTTCTGGCCGGTGAGCCGCGTGATGCGCGCCGCCTGCTTGGCCGCCGCCATGGTGTCGTTGCTGGTCGCCAGCTCCTGCAGCACGCCCGCGCTGATGGCGCGCTTGCGGGAGGGCGACCGCCCGCTGCCACCATTCAGCGCCTGCGGAAAAAACCTCTAAGATTTTGGTTTTGGCGTATTCTACGCCAGCTGCATAGGACGCAAATTACTACCCAGCTTTCTGCTGCCTAGAAAAGCTCGAGAATGCAATTGTGACGGGCAGCGAGGTATGATGCGAGGCGGAGTACGTCTGGCCGCCACTGCGGCACCAACGACGGGAGCGGTCCCGCCGCGCGGGTCTTGGTCTCCGTCAGTTCTGCAAAACCCTGCCGCCCTCGAACTTTCTGGATTGCTCATGTGCGAACGATCTTCGTTCTGAATACTTCTTTTCGACAGCAATTGGGTCGTTTATCCTGTCGGACGTAATCTAGGTCCTCCCTTGATTTTTTTTGAGAGGTTGTTGCAGAATGAACTGGTGCGAATGGCCTACCTAAGAGAAGGTGGAGTGCGAGCCGGGCGTGGCGCTCTGCGCCCGGAGCGTATTTACACTTTGGAAGCGGTCCAGGTCGGAGCAGTACCCTGTGGACCCCTGA
The DNA here is from genome assembly GCA_000708835.1 of Klebsormidium nitens. Classification (NCBI taxonomy): domain Eukaryota; kingdom Viridiplantae; phylum Streptophyta; class Klebsormidiophyceae; order Klebsormidiales; family Klebsormidiaceae; genus Klebsormidium; species Klebsormidium nitens. The sequence continues at coordinate 4,061 of DF237798.1, read as the reverse complement.
AGATAGGAATAATAAAAAGATTACTTTTTTGAAAACTGGGAAGCTGTGAACGGCCTGTGCCAGCAGTGCCGCGAGGAGGGAATTCCTGCCAAAAGGCGAGCGTTGGTGCGCAGAAAGCGGCACGCTTCGCTTGGCATTTGATTCGATTGCCGCAACTTACAAATTGGGTGGGCAACACTGAGACCTGTCAAATGACTCGCTTGTCTAAACCCTTTGTTTATCGCAAGAAAACAAGTTTATCATTAGACGACTTTGGAAGTATCTCAGTTCGTCTGTTGAGCACAACCGCTTGGATTGGAAGCTGCTTCAGAATGTTCGAATCACGCGGATGTGCCACGTGTCTCTTCCTCGCGGCGTCCAGGCGCTCACCGGCGTCGGGCGTATGACTGCTGAGAAAACTTCGGACTTGCTCCAAAAGGTTGTACCGCAGCGCTGTCACGCGTAAAAAGAAAAGGTCAATTAAACGAAACGATTACTAAGCTACAACGCTGGACGGCCCTCACATGCTTCTTGTCTTGTCTTGCGGCCGACTTTCAATCTACGGGGTGGCCACCCCTCTTGATTTTTAAATTAAATATCAGAGGCGCTGACTTCGGAGAAAGCCACTATATTCTGAATCGTTGGGTAGCGTTGGATTGATGCCAGGACCCATGGTTGCGGGTAAACCCTTTGAGAGGGGATAATGGGCGTTGGAGTGAATCACCGGCAAAAAGTGAGGTCCCCAAGGGGCAAAAAGCCTTAGGCTTGCTCGAAAAGCTTTAGGAGTGACAGATGGCAGATCGTATGTGCGGAATCACAGACTGTGAAGCTATCATCCGGGAGGACCTGAGCTGTTCTCTCGATGCCATTCTGGTGCGTTACGTACTAGAACCTTCTGGCGGAAGTTTATCGTTGATTCTCTCAATGATGCGGAGATGCTAAACAAATATCAACCTTTGTGCAGGTAGTATATCCGGAAACTTACATGGTACACGCTGCCCGTCTCACAGTGCCAGATTGTAGCCTGACCGGGTGGCGGGCTGCGAAACGGGAAGAAAATCAGAGACTGTCAGGAGTGACAAGGATCGATCCGGCAGAGTGAGGTAAACGATGTGAGCAAGTGAGGCCTGAACGCCATTGGCTGTCGTTTGTTGCAAGTGACGACGCAGACGTTTGCCGCTGCAGAATTTAAACCGGCGTTGCTTCCCTACTTTTCACAGCGATCGTAACCTCCTCAAAAAGTCTCGGCCTACTCCAGCATTTTCATCAGAGGTTCAGATATTCCAAAAGATTACCTCAGTGCATCTGCACACCCACCTTGACGTTCCTGGGCAGCGGGTCCCCCGGTGCTGTCGTCAGCATGACGTTGCTCGCCGTACTTGGGCGGCTGCCCGACGTGCCCTCCGTGAAGATTGTCAGCAGCCGAATGTACTCCACCCGACCGCTGCAGAGGACGCTTAACGATGTCAGAAGCCACTAGACAAATCCCGGAAAGGCTTGATTGTCTAACTTGAGAAAGTGTCGCTGCGGGTTTCTTACCAGACGTCCCACATGGCCTTATTGCAATTCTAGGACGGTTGATCAGAATGTTCCAGTGAGAGTCGCACCGTCTCTCTCCTCAGCAGAAATCGAGCGCGCCTAGCTCCAGGTCTTGACCTCGTTGCGAAAGTCAAGCACACCTGCTGGATTTTGACGGAAACAGCACATCACAGGTCGGTACACTTGACCTCCATCGCTAAAGGACGACTCGAGCGTTCTGAGGCGCTTTCCAGGGCCCACACCAATTATGGTACCACACCTCTTTCCATCGTCCAGAACTCCGATTTTGAGTGTCGGAATTGCTCGCTCACCTGGCGTCAGCATCCAGTCTGTCCAGCACGCGCCGCCCCTCTTCTGCTGTGAGCTCTACCCGGTACTGTCGCAGACCCTCCTGAATCTTCTGCCAGTCGAGGCGCCCCTCCCCGGCAGGGTCCATGCTCCCAAATGTGTTCCGCAGGTGCACCTGAAAGAACCATAGAAGGTCTGATAGCTGAGGGGTAAAGTCCAAGAGAGAGTCCCTCGCGGCATATTGGAATGCATTCGAGAAAGGTGAGCAGCTTTTACCGCTCAAGATTTGCATCTCGAGTAGTCAAGAGCCTTCTCAAATCTGTCTAAAATATTAGTGTTCTGATTGATTTTTGGACCACACGACACTGCTTCGACTCCGTGCGCAGATGCATTATGTGAGCTCCAAACTTTGGGCAAGAACCAACCAAAATCTGCCGCCTGAGGCTTCTTTCATGTTGTTTTCCAGTTACCTTCACCAGCTCAATCCGTCTTTGGAAAAGGCGTCCTTGGCCGAGATACTGTTCAAGATAAGCTCATACCCAGGACGGCCCACTTCGTCAGGGTCAGACCTTAGAGTAAGAACAACACAATAGTTTCTCCTGTGCATAATCTGAAGAGTCTACAACACCAGCCATCAGCAACCGGTTGCCCCAAAAACTGATCGAAGCAGCCGTTGGAGCCTAGGTAGGAACGTAATTTTAACTCCCAGAGATCAGGAGATGCCAGTCAACTGTGTACAGAAGCTCAAGTCTGAAGTCCCTCAAAGAACTCTGCTTGACCTAGCTTGACCCAGGTAAACAATCTTGAGTTCCACATTACTACGCGCATATGTGCAAAGGCGCCAGTCAAATAGATACCAAGAAAGACCCGTAGGTGCCGGTTGCAGACACAAAGAGATGTATGAGACGGCACTCTACGAGCATGCATCCCTAGTTTCCTCCAGCTACATAAGTTGGCCCTACCAAATCATTACATTCGGTTGTACAACTCAGTTGACACGTCCCGGCAGCCAGTTGAATCACTTGCCTCAGGGTCGTCTACTACGGTTGGCGACTTTGCCACCGGGTCTTCAAACTTTGGACAATCGACCCAACTTCCCGCTGACGTTAGAGCTCCTCCTCTCGTGGCAAATAGTTTCAAACCGGTCCCCCTGTTCATGCCTGCAGACAGTGTCGAAACGAACCTCAATCAGCATGCGATTCTGCATAAACAACATCTTGGGGGTTCCAATTGCGCACTGTCCAGACAATCTTGCCGCATGGGCCAAAATGCAATTGCCATAGAACACCAGTGCTTGATGATGTGGGGGGAGGACACCTTAACACCCCTTTTTCATTAGCAGGACCACTGCGGCATGGCATATGAATTGTGCACCCCTTTGGGTCACACGAACTAATCCTTGGAAAAGATTGCAGGGAAGTGGGGCTTCGACTTTTGTGAAGACCGGTACTGAATCCATAACAAATCGAGGATAGACGAAGGCGGCATGGTGGCATCGACTGCTCAAACCACTATGGAAGCCAAAACCGAGAGAGTGACAATTGCAAAACACATTGCCTTCGCAACGGAGGATGTGCTGAGAAGAGATCTAGCGGCATCCGATCAGAGGCAAGCGACACGTACACAACAGGTCAAATCAGCAAATATGGGCTGATACATGCTGACTGATAAAACTGAATTGAGACCCTGCGTCTACAGGTACAGCAAGGAAGTATAAAATCGCTGTGAGGGTTTGAGGCGAATGAAAACTTTGTACCACCATTGATACTCATCGACAACCCATCGCTTGCTTTATGGCTGGCGGTGTCGGCCCCATCCAAAACTCACTCAGGGGCATCAACCCCATTCTCCCCGTCCCGAGCACCAGTCTCCAGCTCCTCCCCAGCTGAGCTCTGCGGCCTCCCTCAGAGCTTTCACCCGCGCTTTCCTGGCTGCCGCGTCCTCCATGCCAGAAGCACCAAAACTGTTGATACTTGCCAAGGAGTTGCCGCCTGCAACGATGCAATGGAGGAGATGCTGTGCAGTCCTCGATTGGAAGGGTAAGGGATCCAGCTACCTTCTGGCGCTGAGCTCCTAGCTGTGCCCTACCATGCAGCGCAATCCATCAGAAACATTGGCTGACAAAAACGTTTAAAGCTGATTCTTACCATATAACTAAATTAGTATCACTGTCAGTGCGCCGTGCGGGCCAGAGTGGGGCGCGGCCGCACCGGCCTGGTTGGCGGAGAACGAGACATTGAAGTACCGTTTCTATA
>DF237800.1:18317-29091 GCA_000708835.1 Klebsormidium nitens | reverse complement strand
ATTCAGCCTGATGTTGCAGCGCTTCGCTTGCATGGACGTGAACCCTCTTTCCGGCTTCTTCCAACTCTGGTCGCTTTGAAGTCACATGGACAAGTGGCTATGAGAAGCTGTGCTCCGGGGTTTGAGCCCCAGACTTGCTTTTCCAAAAAAGCTCTGACGCTTTTGTAACATCAAGCTTTTCACGGTTACCGTCCTCGGCCTCGAGCGGACGCCTCGTTGCGTGAAGTAGTGGCTGTGACAAGTCGTGCTTCGAGATATTGATCAGCCCCAATTCGGCCAGAAGACTGCTGACGCCACGCGACCAGCACGGTCTGCTTAGAGTCGGTCTTCATCGTTATTTTGACGCTTTGTGTTACGTGAACAATCGGCTATGTCAGGCCGAGCGTCGGGGTATGAGCCCCACAATGACAGTATGACCCACGCAAACGATGACGACGTGGATGGGCCAGCTGACGTCATCATGTGCAGATCAGATGACATGGAAGCACGATTCTATTGACTTCGGCAGGATTAATTATACAAGAACCATTGCGCAAGCCTTATGATTCGATCGTTTACATTGTAAAGCTGTAAAGTTGATGTTGCTGCAAGTCAAGGCCAAGTTCTCGCTTCCCCATTTTTGGTCTCCGAATTCGTACTCGAGTATAATGAGTTTGTGCGTTCCAGCATGTGCAGTCTGACGCAAGTTCTGTTCCTCTTTCTTCTTCTCTCGCCTTCTTTTTGGACGAAAACAGCCGTTCGATTGAGACGCAATTATGGGCGAGAGTGCGGCTGTGACGAGAACTGCTCTCGGTGAGGCTCGCCACCCTGAAACCGAGAAGGTGCGATCTTCTGACGCCGCCACTGGTTAGATGACACCGAGTGGGAAGTCTTGTATTGCCAGTGACGTGCTTCAAGTAAGGTGTTTCCTCTTTGTGTTTGTCAACCAAGGGTTGATACGGCTCCCGCAACTTCTGACAGACACCACGCTACTTCTGATCGGCTTGCAGGGTCTCACTTTTGTTTTGTAACTTACAAGTAGCTGGTTTAGTAGGAGACGTGGATGAGATGCGAGAACCTGCATTGGGGTCTCACCATCTCAAGAAGCATTGGTGTGTCCTCAGATACTGTTTCTGTCCCACGATCGCAACCGTTTTACTGTGTTGTTTCTTTTGCGGCGTCCTTTTCTTCTACCCGCTCATGGGAAGTGTTGCGGCTCCTTGCAGAAGAGCTTCTTGTTGATGCAAGGGATAAACGTGACGCATCCCTCAGCTTGGAATTAGAGAGCCTGTGCATCTTATGGACCTTGGGTTTGAGTCGCAAGGCGAAATTCAGTTTATGCGAGTGTATGGTGTGGTCTTCTCATACTAGTGAAGTATGAAAATTGCTGTAAGAATGAAGGCAATGATGTCGACAACACTCAGACTTCAGCTCAGCATTGCCGTCGCTGTTGATGCCGCTAGACAAGCAAGGACCTTTTACGATCTGGAATCCACAGAGTTTTCTCTGAGGGAATGGATTAGAAACTAATAAACCCGACGGTGGGCCACGTAAATTTTACTGTAAACTTTCATTGCATGCACCGACGCCTTTGGAGCAAGCAGTACTGGGTCAAATCGGATCGAATCAGACTTCGTCGATTGTCCAACTCGAGAGTCGAGTCCCCTCTGCGGACACACTTGAAAGAAGATATGTCTGCAGTTTGGATGGCTGCGCAGAAATGCATGCGGTGGCCCACGTTTCATCTCCCCTTTTCTGAAGACTGGGGCCCGAAATTGTGGAAGACCGTCGTGTTTGTCCGTCTCAGCTTGGCATTCCGAGTGCACATATACATGCCACTCACGCCATCAGATTGATCATGACCTGTCGAGCCATCCATGACCTCTGTTTGAGCTGGGCTGTTCGTTTAGTGGGACTAGCAATCAATAAGGTAGTGCGTGACAATTCTGACGGACTAGCAGCGAGTCAAGAGTCGGACGCTGAGTCTGGAGGCCAAGACAGTAGCTGTTGGTCTTCCCTGTCGGCTTCTGGTACTCCGAACGAAGCCGCGAACGGTCTCCTTTTGCTCGTGACAAGGTCCCACTTTTCTGCCGGCATTTGAAGTGCCGGAAGATAATTCGCTGACATTAGACGAACGTCTTTGCCGTTCTTCAAGGTTGCGTGTGATTTATTGTCTTTCTACCTCGGCTTGCGAGCTTGAGATCCTTTCTTTCAACGTTATCAAGAGTTGCGGGAAGGACATGCTGTGGCCATGACGAGGACCTTCGTATTTGAGGTCATTGCAATCAATTTCTGCCTCATCATCGGCTCTGGTGAGAAGGCCTGAAAGGCCAGGCTAACGTTAGGCAGCCCTTTTGACACAAGAAAGGATTTTATCCGTTCGCGTTTCTTGAAACTAGGACGATTTTGCGCTCTCGTCTTCTGAGGCCGAAGGACGGAAAGCCATCTCTGTGGTACCTTTCCTTTGCTGTTTGAAAGTAAATCGTAGGACCTTTGCCGATCCTGTGTGAGTCAAAAGACAGCCGGCACGCCTGGTTTTCTTGTCGCCCTTTTTCAAGAATTTGATTCCATCTTGTCTGTACTGTGAGGCCCCTAGAGCCACAATAAGCAGCCGGAACAGATCTTGATCCACGCGGCACACGTGTTCCTTAAAGAGCCGGTCATCCCTGCCCAGAGTCTGCTTCCCTCTTCGGGGGCGTTGCTAAATTGTAAGCGAGTCGTTGAGGCTGTGCGCTCACTCGATTGTTCCTGGCCAATTTACTCGAATCAGTTGGGGCTTAGACCTTCCAACAGAGGAGAGAGTCGACCGGTCCAATTCCAGGTGACCCTATCAATCCGTCTCCACATGTGCTTCAATCTAGTACACGGCTAAGACGACTCAATGTGGCGCGCTGAGGGACGTTCCTCCAAAAGTGCGTTCTTGGTGCAGATGCCGCCTCTGCTTTCGTCTCGCTTTTGCTTTTGTTTTTGTCGAATTTAGGAGGTGGGAAGAGGGTGACCCTTTGATGATTCTCTGATATAACCGCTTGTCACCGCTGGATATGAGTATGTCAGGCAATGACGAGCGTTTTGCAATCCTCCTCAGTAGAGAAGATATGCTTTTTCTGATGCCCGCCTTGGAGAGTTTCAAAGGTTGCAATACTTGCTGATACTCGGGGAACCTACGCACTGCGGATTCACGCGTTGAGACCCCGGGTAGAAGTGGTGGGTGTCCCTTCTCGTTACGACCTTTGGTTTTGAATCTGGGATAAGATTGGACTCACTCGGCTCTTTTCTTGTACGTTGAAGCAGTCCCCGAGCAAACTCAGTGATTGTCTGTCAAACCATTGATGCTGCCTTGCGAAGTGCATGCTTCTTGGCCAGGAAAGAAGGCATTGACGATGACCAAGCTGGCAACAATATCTTCACAGGATGAAGAAGATATGACACCGGTGGTAAACGGAGCCACCATATGACCTCGGATGACGGTCTGCTGACTTGCAATACGCCCCAACTAGACGACGTCAAATATAACAGAGTTGAGCGGCACTGCTTGCCGAACAAGATCTAGGCACACCATTTCGAACGCAATGCCTGTAGCCCTGAAGCTTTGCAGGGTCGAAAGGAGTTGTCTTTTCACAGTTTACTATCACCACTTTGCCACTAACGTCAAGCACGAGCTTAACGAAACCGGCGGCGTCAAACTTCGGCCCCTCTGGTTGTTGACGACTAATTGGTCAAGGATCGGTGTCGAGCCAGCCCCAAGCAAGCAGATTATTGGCTTGATCGACAGCGAGTCTTGAAGGCAAAGCAGAGCAGTCCTGATGTGTCACGGCAGAGCGCCCGAGGGGGAGGCCGTTCCTGACGACTTCAACCTTAAATTGGTGCACAACTTTGCTTGCATGGATAATCCTCCTGTTCCGTTTTTGGACGCTTCAAATTCACGCGAACAAGTGGCTATGATGAACGGTGCTGCGGGTTGATACCCCAGTAATTTCTTCTTTTTCTCAAAGCTCTGACGCCATTGAATGCAGTAGCACGATTGCACAAATTCTTTCTCCTTCTCCATTGGACGCCCTTCTGGATTGCATGGCGAATGGGCAATGACGGCAATTGCTTCGGGGTATAAGCCCCATCTTTCGGTGTAGATTTGCTCTGACGCCATTGAACGCCGCGGTCTGCTTAAGATTGGTTTTTTCTTGGATTGGACGCTTCTCAGTGACGTAGACACTTGGCTATGACCAGCCGTGCCTCTGCATTAGGAGCACTTCTCCTGCCTCGTCTGAAGCCACTCTATCGACCCAAACTGCCTTAGAAGCTGGTCTTCTTTCCATCTCAAAAACTTGGAATCTGGATGAAAATATGGCAATGACATTTGAACCGCGCCTCGAAGGACATACATCGCTCTGACGCAGGGTACCAACACTGCTCTGACGCCATTTTACCTGCACGGTCTGCTTCGTCACTTTGAACAACCTTCTTTGTCGTTCTAACAATGTTAACAAGGGGCTGTGACAACCCGTGCTTTGGGTAATGAGCCCCCTTCCTCTGACGCCATCTCCGAAGCACAGTCTGCTCGGTAAGCCGGTCCTCTCCTTTATTCTGAAGCCTGAAATAATATGAGAATGGCTGTGAGAACTCTTGCTTCCGGCTGAGGCCCATCTTTTAGTAACTTGCTATTCTGACGCCTTAGAATTAAGTTGCAACGGTGGCTATTAGAGGCGATGCTTGGGGTATGAGCCTCAGATTCGGCGAGGTGTTCTGACACCATTTTTTCATGCTCTCCACTCAAAGTCGACGCGGTTCGTTGTTTGCACGCCTTTGATTTTCCACGTGTACAAGTGGCCGTAAAAAGCCCGTGCATAGGCTCATGAGACCCATTGTTTGTCGTCTCCTCCGACCCCATGTCCCATTATCACGACTGACTTGAAGTTGGTCTTCGGTTTCTTTCGGCCGTTTTGAAGAGTCACATAAAGGGTGGCTATGACAAACCGTGCTTCGGGATATGAGCCTCGATCCCGTAGTTGCTCCTTGGACGTCACGTCACCAGCAAGATCTGCCTAGAATATATAGGGTGGAGTCGTCTTTTTTCGCTGTGTTGACGCAGAGGGTGTTGATTGCGCAAGCAGTAACTTTTCCATGACGAACCGTGCTCGGGTAATATTGAGCCTCCCAATTGATCCGCGGTCAGAAAGTTAAGCTTTGGCACCTTTCATCGGCAAGGTTTGCTTACGTAGAGTCCGACTTTCCTCGTTTTTCTGACGCCTTGTTGATTGGGCAAACAAGTGGCGACAACAAACCGTGCTTCGGAGTATGAGGCCCTTTCTTCGGTCAAAGAGGATTGCTGTAACACCATCTCCTCAGTAGTGTCTGCTTAGAAAAGTTGGGCTTCCTCGTTATTTTTTGTCCAATTAAGTTGTTCTTATTTTGATCACGGGAACATGTGGCTATGAAAAACCTCTGGCGGGTATAAGCCCCACAAGCTGGACGCCCTGCTCTGACGCCCTTTTCCCAGCACGCCGCGTTTGCTAGCACCGGCAGTCCGCTCACTTGCTTCCTCTTTCCTCGATCACTAGAATTCTCTGTTGTAAGTGATGGTGTCTCCGCATTTGTACGGGATCCGTCGCCTGCGATTTAGCAGCACTTTCTCCTTGCGGCACATTGCAGCGTCTGCAACAAAGAACAAGGTGGAGCGTAAGATGTTCATAACAGAGCGTTAAAGCTGCTAGTTTCAAGACTTGGAGGTCCTTGAGCTAACGAAGCTGTTTCGTTGATCCGGTCAGTCAAGCTCGTTTCCAACGTCGGCTATGACGCTATGCATGATCTGGGCTTTAATCGCTTTGGCCCAGATTTAGAAGATCAGAGTTTGAAGCCGTTTCATCAGCACGGTCTGCTTTTCGTCGGGTTTCCAGGTTTCTGACACCCGCCAGCAAGTGGCTATGAGATCAATTTGGGATTAAGGCCCAATAGCTGTTCGCTCTCAGTGACGCCGACATTTGCTCTCAGTGACGTCGACATTTGTCTTTATCAGAGTCTGTCTTCTTTGTTGCATCGACGCTTCAAATAATGTCATCACTTGGCAATAAAGAGCAGTGCCAGTGAATTACGAGGCCCGTGTTTGGTCAGAAAGCAAGTTCTGAAACTATGTCATCAGCATGGTCTGCCCACAGTCGGTCCGCGTTGTTCTCATAACCCTTTCATTCGCAGTTTTTCTGGCTAGAACGAGCGATTTGGGGTGTAAGCCCCAAGCCTCTGATACCGTTTTATCTGACGCCATGTCACAAGCTTGGCCTGCTCATCTGCTTCCACAGTCCTCGACTCCCACTCGTCTTTCTCTGGAGCAACCTATTGCTTTTCCACGTTTCGAAGACCCGCCCGCTCTGCTGCCATCTCTTGCTGGGGCACGTTGGAGCGTCTTCGACAAACTTAGTCACAAGTTGAACAACGATTTTAAAGCACCACAAGTGCCATGCAAATCCCCCAGGTTACTTTTCAGCATGATTGAAGTATTTCATCGATCTTGTGAGTCGAGCTTCCGGCGTCAAAGTTGGCCATGCTTGGTATACATCTGGGCTTCGATTGATTTTGCCCAATGATCAAAGGCGATCAGTATCCGGAGCTGTTCAGTGCTTTGTTCCAGATGGCTTACCGAGGGACTCGCTACATTGGGCGGGTTCGTCAACTGCCTTGATCCACTCACGTGGTCGTCGATCTGCATGGCTCCTTTGTTGCAGGTTTGCCGGGCGCGTCGAACAATGAAAAGCCACGCAGGAACTCAATTTATCGAGATGGCTGACTCCTGAGCAGGCCAGCGCGTCTTTAAATTCTACTCATAGAAAGGAATCTCCCCTTAGTGGGCACTCTGCACCTTGAAGCCTGAGAGTTGTTCACTGGCTGCCCACTGAGCTGCTTTGTCCCTTACTGATTGTGGGCAGTTCTTTGAAAAGTTGGAGGTGGTTCTTTTGGGTATCGCGCGATTTGCATATCCAGCCGCGTCGATCAAGACAAGAGCCAAGCATGCCTTGCAATCACGGCTCAAAGTCAATGGTCTAGTCAGCAGGTTGACGGCTGCACTCAACCGGCCCTGCTCTCCGCAGTGGCCAGCTGCAGCTCGCTGGCAGCCTTAGAGGCCTTCTGACGCACCGCCAGGTCGCTGCTGTGCAGCAGCTAGGCCTGCGGGCAGATGTGTCAGGCTTGGCCAAGACGATTCGATGCGCGTGCTGAGGGACAACTCAGATGAGGTTTCATGCGAACGCGCGGAGGCCGCCCTGCATAATTTCCTTCTTCGTTCAATGACTTCCAAGTCAAAAGTCAATCCAGCCGTACAAGAATACACTGATGGTATCGCGCTTGCTGTGAACGTCAGGCATTGATGACCCTTTTCGTTTCCTCCAATAAGAGGGATTCTTGGTAAGTTTTAAGCTCTGATGCCAGAAATGGCATCCTAAATCAGTTAGTTGATGTGGCTTTGTCGCCCAGGTCAAGCCGGTCGTGGAGGCTCCGGCCTTCTGGGCACACTTTTGCTTGCATGGAGAGTCCCCTCTTCCATTTTGCATGGAGGCTTTCAAATCTCCCGATCGAGTGGCTATGAGAAGCGGTGCTTCGGGGTGTAAGCCCCAAGTCTCTCTTACCAGGATATCTTTGACGCCGTTCAGTTAGCAAGGTCCACAATCGTTCTTCTTCCTGGTTTCGAAGCTTTTAAATGTGAGAATTGCTATGACAAGCGGTTCTTCGGAGTTTGGGCCTTATCCCTCAGTCAGATGTTTCTTTGGTGTGGTGCCATTTCCTTAACACGTTCTGAATCTGCTAAGCGTCGGCTTGTTTTGTGTTTGCGCTTTTCAATCATACGAGAGTTTGGCTACGAAGAAGCGGTGCCCCGAGGCATTAGGCCCACTAGTTCTCTTCCACCCGTCTCCTCTGAAGCCGTCTACCCCATCAACATCTGCTCACTTCCTTGCCCTTATTACGCAACTCGTCTCTATCTGCTGCATTTAACCGAGTCTCTGGTGCACATATGGGATCGGTTGCCCGCTCCAGCTACGATCTCCAATGGCGCGGATTTTGCAACCAGAGGGCTTTGTCTTACACTCTATTTGAGACTGAGCAAACGTTGGTGCCCAACTCATATCCCTTGTGTTTCTTCTCATACAGCAGATAGAGCTGTTCTGTTGATTCGTTGAGTCAAACTCGTGTTTAAAGTCGGCAATGATGCTACGCAACTGGGTTTCGCGCTTCAATTTTGGCCCATAAGTCTATTGACCAGTCTGTGAAGCCGTTTAGTGCCTCGAGAGGCGTACCCGCCACTCTCAGAGAAGCAACTCGTCGATCACCCCGATCATGCCAGGTGGTCATCTGTTCCGCGTCTGTTGCTCTTTCTGTGGGTCCGACACGCTAAGAAGGCACGTAGGATTGTTTGCCCACACAAACAAAAAAGCTCGACGTTATGAACTGTTCATAAGAAGGCCAGCGGTGTGGGCAAATGCAATCCTTTCTCATATGCTTCGCATCCGTCGCAATCCTATGCAACCTGTCTCGGAAGCGTCCGCTACATGCTCCTGCATTTTGTTTGATCAGATTGTCAGTGCTACGTATAAATCACAGCCTGTCTATTTTAAGGTGATAAAAGGTTGGCTCTGATGGGTTCCGCGCTTGTCTCGTGCCCGGCTGAGACAGAGCGGACAGATGTGCAGAGATCCTGATGCCATTTGGTACGTACTTATTAGGCAATCACAATTGACAACAGCGGCGCCCCCCTTCTCACAGAGTTGCTTGCATCGTAGATCGGTCAGCCATCGTGAAGCAAGACAATTAGGAAGAACAAACCACATCATTGCCAGTACGTGCTTTAAATCAGCTCTGCGGAGAGCAGCAGAGTCCATTCTGGGTGACGCCCCATTCGCTTCTGTCCTGTCAAGTCAACTAATCTGGCCAGCGCCTGGCGAAATTGGCTTCCGCCGGAATGGGCTTCGGCCGTAGCGGCCGCGGACGGACTCGTGGGCGCGCTAGCGGCCTAGTTTGCAGCCCGCAGGCTGGCGCGCGGCCCTGGTAGTTGCGAAGAAGACGGCATCTCGGGCCCGTTAAATACAGGTTCAACATGTTGCAGCACCAGTACGTCTGCATGCATTAGGTGCAAAATTGGTGGGTTTCGACGGTATATACTGGACGCCACCGGCATGCCTTTTCAGAACGTATCAAACACTCCGTCGAAACAACATGTGCATGTCCTTGCGTTGAAGAGGCCCGAGCATGGCCGTGTCAGCGGTAAAGTACCCGGTGGACTGTCTGCAGATGTAAATCTGCAATCGGACTTCTTTCCACGCTTACGGTCCCCTAATTATTTCATCCCATGATCAGCAGCCTTCTGTTCTCAAAACCTGCACCTGTGGCGATGAATTATCGGCAGACCAAGCTGCCAGGTGAAGCGAACTAGTATGGGGTTCAATTGGCCCCAATAATGGATCGGAGCGTGTCGTTCGACATTCTGAAGCCACGAGCACGCGCAGGCCCGCGGAATGCACGCCACTTAGAGCGCCCATTAATAGGAATCTCCAAAAAGCAGTATTCATGCCCTTTTCATCCCTATTCTTCACCAACTGTAATCTGGACGCGTCGCACCAGCAGTGGTTTCTGCCTTCATGTTTTGAAGCTTGGCGGGGCGTCTTCGAATCACGTACGTGCGTGCGCTCCAGGGTACTAAAAGCTGTGGGCGGCGAGTTACGAATCCTTCTTTGGCACGACATAAAAAAGGTTGCTTTCCAATTGCAGATGGCCTGCAAGTTGTTATACTCTATCTCCCTTCACTTTTGCGGCCTTCGAGTTGTTCCCTCAGCGCCCAAATCTGTGTTCCCTCTTTGTGGGCAGTGACTAAACCAAAAGCGAATAATTGAAGCCTTGGTCCCTACTCGTACCGCAATTCTGTTCGTTTATTATGGCCGAGACCCAAACGCTTCTCGCATTCTTGGCTACAAGTCGACGTACCGGTAAAATTTCTGCCGGCGTTGCCCTCACGTCACCTCGTGCTGCAATTGTAGTACGCGGGTCGGGAGTGGGTACTTCTTGTCATCACCTACTCAATCCTGGCTTCGACATTTGGGATTTGGGGTCTGATCAGCTCCAACCGTCGGTTTCTATGACGCCACAATTTTATCATCAGGGTCTGCTCATTCTGCTTTCCTTTCTCTCGCCCACTCTTCTCTGTGCAGAATCATCAGGTACCCATAATTGACTGCAAAACTGTTGCCACTTCTGCCCAGGAAGCCCGGAAATCCGTACTCTCTCTCCCCCGTACAATCCGGCTTTCCATGCTACAAGACTCCATTTTGTGGGCAATCTTCTGTTAGGAAGCTCCAGAATTGTATTGCCTGTTTTGTTGTTCAACGTGGGCACTCCCCTGATCACGACTTTGGTTTTTAGGGTATCGGGCGCAGACACTCTTCGTAAATTTAAGTCCAGTCGCATAATCGAGTTCAAGAGCCAAGCATGCCGTGTAATGGTGGCTCACATTCGATGATCCAAGAATGCTATCCTGATCATGACGTCTTTGCGTGCTGCCGTTGTTTCAAGGCCAGGACGAGTCCATGCACACGCTGAGCGACAACCCTCAAATGAAGCTATTGAATGCGATCGCGCAGAGGCCACTTAGAATTAAATTCTCCTTTCGTTTGTGTAATTTTTTTGACAATCGATCCAGACACACAAGAATAGACTAATGCTATCGTGCTTGCCGTAAGCGTCAGGTATCGATGAGCGTTTTCGTTTCCTCTGCAGAATAAAGGGGAATCTCGCCAACTTTGGCTCCGATGCTTGACCACACAAG
>DF237800.1:0-17528 GCA_000708835.1 Klebsormidium nitens | reverse complement strand
CATGAATTCTCGGTTGATCTGGCGTCTTTTTGCCCAGATCAAGCCGATCGCGGAGGCTCCAGCTTTATGGGCATACTTTAAATTGCACGAAGAGACCCTTTTCTCATCGTATGACTCTTTAATATCCAAATGTCGCGATCGACTCGGAGTGGCTATGATAAGCGGTACTTTGGGATGTAAGCCCCAACCTTCTAGGTTGAGAAAAGCTCTGACGCCGTACAGTCACCATGGTCTAGAATCGAGTCGTTCTTCTGCTTTGGAAACTAGTGAACTGCTTGATCGAAAGGCTATGACAAGCGATGCTTCGGGGTTAGGCACCAATCCTCGTGTTTTAGGAGAAATTCTGACGCCGTTCTATTCGAACTGTCTAGAATCGTTCTCATCCTATTCGGAATCTTTTAAATTGCTTGAACGAGTGGCTTTGACGAGATTGCTTCAGAGTATGGGCCTTGTCCCTCAATTCGATGCTTTGGCCATTTCGTTGACACATTCTGGATTACCGGAGTCGGCTTTCACGCCGTTGAATTTTGTCAGAGTTTGGCGATAACGAAGCTGTGCTTCGAGGTATCAGCCCCAGTATTTGCACGCGTGTCCCTCTTGACGCCTTTCACTCGCCATGATGTGCTCATTTGCTTGCTCTTACTCCGTCCACTGGTCTTCCTCTGCTACAGTTTACGGATTCTCTACTGCTCATACAGGATCCTTGGGCCGCTCTGACTATAATCTCAGACGTCCTAGTTTCTTCAACCGATTCAGGTGATAGCTTATACACGACGGAGCAACATAGGTGCCTATATCAGATCGTTTGTGTTTCTTCTGGAGCAGGTGTAGATGTCTTGTCGACCTGATGAGTCAAGCTCGCGTTAAAAAGCCGGCTATGATGCTAAAACTGGGCTTCGTGATCAAATCTGGCCCAGAAGTCTATTGAGAATTTTGAGCTGTCTATTGCCTTGAGACTTACTCAACTCTCATAGAAGCAAGTCGTCGATCCCCTCGACCATGCCAGGTGGTCATCTGTTCGGCGTTTGTTGCCCTTTGTGCGGGTTCGAAACGCCAAGAAGGGCACCTTAATTATTCCCCAACACAAACAAAATGCTTGACGTCGTAGCGGTCCATACGAAGGCCAGCGGTGTCGAGCTGAGAATATCAAACACGTGAAGTTCAATGGAGTCTGCATCACGGGCCGAATCCAGCCCTCGCGTAAGAGGTGCAAAAGAATTTCTAAGTGCAGGCCATTGGGTACTTCAATTCCTATAATTGCTTGCGGCAAAGGTTTGATAAAATTCCTTGCAGATGTTCGTCAAGCAAGGATGGAATTGGATCGCGAATTGGAACTGGTCTGGCACCGCTTTCACATCCTCAATACAGGCGCTGGGCTGATCTCCAAGAGAAGCCTAGACTTGCGACATCAACTAAAGTTCTGGTGGCTGTGATGAGCGCAATCGTTACTGTCGTCAGAATCGTCCTCAGCAAAAGCGGAAGGCTCGATGCCATTAGGAGAGTGACCAGCAGTTTGTGGCAACTTCTGCATTACGTCCATTTTCACCAGACACAAAAAGCATTAACAAGGAAACCTAGAGAGGATCACTCGACAGGTCTGACTGTGCGACGAGATTCCAAAGGAAAGTCTGGGTGCACCTAGTCCCCAAGCAAAAATCTGAGTGCAAAGAATTCCGAGGAAAACTTCCTTGATTTATGTGAACGGATTAGGAACCGCTGTCTGGGTCCACAATAATCCATTAAGCTCCTGCTCTTTCGTTTGCTTGCTTGACCTAGTTCGACGGAATCGTACAGCCACTTCTCAACAGAGAATGAAATTCCTTGGTAAAGCTTAGTTTGACCAGATCTAATCATGGATTGAGAGTAGTTTGACAGACGTTTCGTGAGGCCACTGAAGCACAAGAGCCCGACCGTAAACAGATGCAAGCCCTCCTCATAAGCTTTGCATAAGTCGCGTCCTTCTGCGGTTCATCAATTTATGATCAGATTGCCACCACGTTATATTTATCACACCGTACTGTGATTCTCACAGTGATAGAAGGGCGGCTCTGATGAGCTTCCGCGCTTCTCTCCTGCCCGGCCGAGAGTATGCGGACATTGCAGGATACCTGATGCCATTTGGTACATAGGACCATTTCAGTTGACAACAACGGCGCTCCTTTCTCATAACGTTGATTGCATCTTCTAACGGTCAGTCAACCACTGAAACCGGGCTGAAACCTCGTCGCTCTGTCCGTGCACCAGATCAGCTCTTTGATAAGCAACAGATTCCATTCTGGGTGACGCCCATTCGCTCTTGTCCTGTCGAGTTATGAGCTAGCCTGGCCAGCGCCTGGCGGAGTCGGCTTCGGCCGGAAGCGTGGGGCGCGCGTGGGCCCTGCGGTTGTGAGCATGGCGCCGCGCGGCCCGCGGCCGCTCCCCGCGCCGCGGTGTTGCAAAGAAGACGGCATGGCAGTGTCAGCGGTCAAGTGCCCGGTGGACCGCCTGCGGTTGGCGATTTCCAATCTGGACTTACTTTCCACGCGTACGATCCCTTCCATGACCAGCCTTTTGTTGTCAAAGCCTGTTGGCAAGGAAGATCCGGCAGACGAAGCTGCCGGGTGAAGCGAACTAGTATGGGGTACGAATGGCCCCAGGGCTCGGTGTATCGTGCGACGTTCTGAGCCACGAGCGCGCACAGGCGAGCCTGATGCACGCCACTTAGAACGCCCATAAACACCAATCTCCAGAAAGCAATTTTCATGCTTTTTTTTTCCCTTTTTGTCACCGATTCGGACGCGTCCCACCATCTTTCTGTCATCATGTTTTGAAACTTCGCGCGGCGTCTTTGAATCACGGGCTTGCTCTCCAGGGTACCAAAGCCGTTGATGGGACCCTCCTTCGGTCCGAAGGAAATAAAAGGGCTGCTTTTCAATTGCAGATGGCCTGCAAGTCAATGTACTGTGTTTCATTCAGCTGTCACGGTGCGGCCATTGAATTCTTCAATCTGTGCCCAAAATCTGTCTTCCCTCTTGCGGGTGGATTCCACATCAGAGCGGCTCCCCACTTCGTTCCGCGATTTTATCTGCGCGCGCGAATCATGTCCAACAGCCAAGCACGTCTTGCAATCCTTGCTTAAAAGTCGAACGGGGAATCAGGCCTTATACACATGTCTCTCTGAGCTGCAAATGTAGTACGCGGGCCAGGACGAGTAGATGCACGCGCTGAGGAAGAATGCCTCACGTAGCGGATGAGTCTCATACTGCAACACAGAGTCCGCGCTGCATGTTCAGCTTTCTCTGTTTCCTTGAAACCCAAGTCGGTAATCTGATCGAGTCGTGAAATAAATTGCTGTGCTAATCGCCCGCTGTAAACGACGAGATTGCTTCCAGCCCTTTCTCTTACCCCGGAGAGATCGACATTATACCAGCCCCGAGCAAGGAGAGATGTAAGCTGAACGGTCAGCCTGAAGGCGATAACCGTCTCCAAAGAAAGCCACTTTCTGCTCTCCGTTGTCAGGGTAAAGCTCACGCCAGAAAACGAACAGGTCCGCCTTGTGCTTTAGCTTTACGCATATGGTGCACAAACCTGCAGAGATGCACAGTTGGCCGTCGTCTTTTGCTTCAGTTCGGAAGCTTTTGGATCACAGAACAAGTGGCTATGAGAAGCCGTTTCTCGGGGATGAGTCCCAAACGGCGCTGCTGACAGTAGTTGGCTCTGACGCCGTTCATCAAGACAATCTGCTCAAAATTCGGTCTTCTTCCGTTCCGGACGCTTTTCAGTAACGTGAACACGTGGCTACGACAATCCGTGCTTTGGGGTATGACCCCATGCCAGTCCTCGATCCTGGAAAGTGCTTTGACGCTGTTTAGCAGCGCGGTCTGCTTAGAGTCGGACATTTTATTTGTTACTGATCTCGGGCTTTTCATGCGAACCGGACTGGCTATGACAAACGGTCCTTTGGAAAATGAGCACCATTCTTCCGGACAAGGCTCTGCAGTCCGCACAATCTGATAATTCCGCTTCCTTCGCGATTCGGACCCTTTGATCAATCACGTCAACAATTGGCTATGACAAACGGTGCTTTTGGGTATAAGCCTCACTTGAGCTGTTGAAGCTCTGACGCCATTCCTTCAAAATAGTCCGCTTGTTCTGGTCCATCGCTCTTCCCTCGCTCGTTCTTCCTTCTTTGTTTCAATCGAGTCTCATGTAGAGCTCGCCACCCGCTCTCGCTGCAATTTCTCTCCTATAGCTTGGGGCACGTCGTTGCATTTTGCACTGTCTCAGAACCTTACATTCCTTGCAGTTTCTCCTGTATCTGGTGTTAAGTTGTGTTTTCAGTTTGACAAGTCAAATCCTTTTGACTCCTGGCTATATTGCTATACATCTGCGCTCCAGATGGAACCGATCTGGACCAGTCGAAGGTGATGGTTTCAAAGCGTTTGGTGATTTAGCAACCCCATATAAAAGGAAGCAACGTGAAGCAATGTGAAGCAACGATTTTTGAAGAAAACCAAGTTGTTGCTCAGCGATAAAGTTTAAACAGCAGGCTCGTATGCTTTTCCTAAAGCAGTTGTTAGGTAAGGTTTAAAACTTCTGGTCCCTCGCGATTTGACTATCTTTTGGAGTTTAAAGAAGGCAAAGGCAGTGCCCAGTACTGGCCAATACCTCCATGAGCTGGGAAGGACGAGGCGCACAAATGGAAGCCGCCCTGTGAGCCGCAGTTTGCAGGTCGACTTATCCGCTTTTTGTTGACAAGGCATGACTTTTTGAAGCTGGGCGGTACCGCTCGCGTCGCAAAGCCTGCGTTATTGAGTTTTCAAGAACCTGCCTGTGGGCCCCGGTTCAGGTTCGAGAGCATCTCTTTCTAAAGATGCACATTATGATGCCGGCGCTTGATATAGCGCGAGCTTTGTGAAACCAGTAGGTTCAACCTTTGCTTTTTCTTATCATTCACTTTTCAAGGGTCCGCATCAAGCAGTCCAAAGCGCTAGCAACATTTCGAACCGTCACCTGAGAGCCCAAAAACGATACTGAAATCAGGACTGTTCACAGGGTGCGTCTTCTTTCCATAGGAGCCAGACCGGGCCGACTTTAAGCTCTCGCTCCGGAAAAGTGGCGGACGATCAAGGCCGGTTCGCATACAACATGAACATCCGGTTCGGCCCTAGTTCATATCCAAGGCGCCCTGTCGGATTATAATCTTTGCTCCACGTTGTCAGGGGAGAGAGCCACATCTGCTTTCGATCGATCAGGCCGGTCGTGAAGGCTCCAGCCCTTCTGGTGCACAATGGTGTTTGCAGCGGCAAACTCCTCCTCTTCTTTTCCGGAAGCTTTCATAAGGTCGACATTCATGCGTGGCTATGACAAGTCGTTCTTTGGGGTATGGTGCCCAGGTCCTGATTGTCGTCGGCTCTGACGCCACGTTTTTCAAACAATCTGGTCAGAAGGATAAACAACTTTGGTTCAGAAGGTTTTGATTCACAGAACAAGAGCCAGTGGCTAGTATGACAAGCGGTGCTTTAGCATGTGATGCCTAATTCCCTAGGTCGATACTATCCCATCAACTCGTTCTCATCCGATCCTCCCTCTTCTCTTGCCAATCAGTCTTTCTTTGCGGCATATTATCGGCTCTTCGCGTCTTTACTCGCTCTCGAGTTGCACCCAATAAGTGGGGCACGACGTGGACGTGGCCCTCAAAAAAGGTCAAAGGTGTTCACCTTAGAGCACGGGTTGCGGTTCTTCTACTCATATTTTCCGAAACCACTGTTTTTTCGTGTAAGACCGTTTTCCTCGTCCTGGTGACTCAAGTACCTGGTTCGTTCCGATATAATCGGCTATGATGTGGTGTGGCTCTGGGCTTAGTTGAGTGGCCAGCTCAGAAAACGTGTCCCACAGTCTGAAGCCCGTGCTGGGCGTACTGGGATTGGTAACCAGGCTTGACAAACCGTTAGTGTCTCGGTCAATCGCTTCGTTGGTGCCACGTGGTCATCTGAGAGGCGCTTTCGACGTTGATTCTTTGGGGGGCGCAAACGCCGGAAAAGCCTTGGTAAGAACACACAGTGATTCAAAGCATTCTGAGGGCTTGTATCACAAAGTCCAGCCCGTTTCGAGCTTATGTCATGTGAAGCACGTATGCCTCGTTGCTGTTCAGTTTACCAAGTTTTGCTACGGCGTTCAGAGACGTGGCGCTTCTCGTCGCATGCTATGCTGTACTTCGCGCTACTCTGGACGATTTTACTGAGATTTTTTGGTTTCAAAGCTTCCATCTATTGGTTAAATATGTCAGCGAGTAACGCGCGTGTGCCTGCAAAACAGTGCTAACATAGCGAGTCGAAAGTGGATTCGCAATTCTCTATAATGTGTCATACGAAAACGAGCTTGTAGAGCTTGTAGGTTAGATGACTTGGCTTTGACGAGGCGCCCACCTGATGTTGTTTTTCAACAGGGTCACTCTTGTTGTAAGATCTCGAACCGAGCCCGTTACGACTCGACCCGTTTCGCAACCCCGGTGAGCTTGACAGATCGCTGGATGTAATTTTTGGACGGAGCGACCAGCAACCTGCCAAAACCCTTTTGCTGTGTGCAATGGGCGTTGCAAGCCACAAGTCCTGGTCTCATGGTGTCTGAGGAGACCTTCAGGAGCGCCCCCGTACTTTGTAAAGTGTTGAAAAAGAGGCGGACTCGTGTGCGCCCGAACCACTGGACTAGCGGAAGTGAAGTCTGGGCTAATGGACGGTAATCTTAATCTGGACAACTCGATCAGCTCTTCTTTACGTTCGGGGATAGGTTTGGTAGAAGTTTTGCGAGATCTATGCTACTGCACTCGGAACGAATTGTGCGACGGAAATATCTTGTGAGCGTTCTAAATTGGGCGCTGGGCTGCTTCCCATGTTTTACAACGTCCTTTTTCTGACGTCAAAATCCCGGGTGGCTGTGATGAGACACGTAAGATTGAGAACTCGTTCTCAAGCTGAGGGTGAATCTCGTTGATGCCAACAGGAAATAAGAGCAGCTGATGTCCTCCAGTACTTCAATTATTGCCCATCTCGGCTACTCGCATGCAAACTTAATCAACAACATCGAGCGACCTCTATACTCGAGAAAGATGGGAAGATTATTCGATTGAAGTGAGCATGCGAATACAGGATACAAGAAGGCTGATCAGGCTATTCTTAATCCTGAGCCGCAGGCCTGAATAACATTAAGGATGTTTCCTAGGTCCTGCGCCATACACGCGCGCTGACGAGAGTAAGCTGCGGGCGTGTGCCCTACTGCGCGCGCGTCCAGCATCCCTTGCCACGCCGCGCGCGCCGCTTTCTTGTATTGGGCGGCACTCCTTTTTCGACGCTTCCACTTGTTACGCCTTTCTTTGCAGCATCCCTTTCATCCACATATCTTACTGGCACGTTTCCGAGTGGCATGATCATGAAATACTCAGAGGAACGACCGTTCGAAATGTCTGTGTGGCCTACGTCTGGCCAAAAAGCCCCGGCAAGCCTGATCTCCTTCGCCGTCGTTTGAGAGAATCGGTTCTACCCCTGATCTGCCCTGGAATCTTCGTCTAACGCAGGAACGGATCGTCCCTTGCAGGACACTCCGCTTTTACAAAGCCCAAGAGTTGTTCACTCCGTGCCCAAATGCCGTGTTCCTCATCTCGGGCGTTTTCGACCTGGATGGGAGCTTGTTGTCAAGGCTTTGCTCCCCACTGACGCACATTATGTCGCGCTGACTGCGGCCGACTTGACTAGCAAGCCATCATGCTTGAGAAGCTAGGCTGAAAGCGGCCCGACTGGTCAGGTTAACCGTATGATCACTTCGAGTTGCCACGTGCTGAATATCAAGTACAATGGCCAGGACGAAAAGATTCATGTGCTGAGGGCCGCGATCCCTCACGCAGATTTCCGTGTATGCTGTCAAACAGAGGCCGCTCTCGAGCGTAGCTTTCCCTCTCGTTTGTTGACCGTTAAATCGGTGATCATCGAACCAGGCCTGCATTGGAAGACTTGCATGGAAGGACTGTACTAACGATGCTTGCAATGAATGTCGGGCATTGATGAGCGTCTTGCCAAATTTGTCGTGAGGATCGGAGATTAGTTCGTCAAGGCTCTGACGCCCGACCAAGAAACTGCTGGAGCAATACTGTTTCCGTACTTTTGAATAGCCTGCACGGGTCTTGCGTCGTGCCTTTTCTGAGAATACGTTGCGGGTAAGCTTTTGTCACCACCTTAGGATTTTGAAAGTGGGCAAAGCTTCAGTATTCAACTCTGTTTTCTGTCCATTGGAGCAGTCCGTTGGCATACTGCTAAATAATTTTCATTCCTGCCTCGGAATTTGGTGTCGAAGAAGAAGGAAAACTGGCCCATCATTGCGTACAATACCGCTAAACCGGGAGCACGAGTCGGCTCATCCGCAATTCTAGTGTTCAGGGCTTCAAAGCTGGGCAGCAGAGCTCACAGATCGCTTTCGTTGACTCACTCAATTCTGGAGTCCTTCGTCTTCTAGTCCTCAGGTTTGGCGGGAGATCATGATGGCGCCACTGATCAACAAGCGCGAGCTGGACAACTGGTACCGTCAACACTACGTCAGCTTTTGGCTTCTAGATGAACATCGAGCAGCCCCGAGCAAGAAGCGTGTCGACATAGAAATGAGTCCGCAAGCGATAGGTCCGGATTTGGGTTTTCTTTCTCTTTGATTGGTCATAGCAGAGTGCCGAACTTCACAAGGAGCGCGCCGGTCGTCGAAGGCTCCAGCTAGGCCTTGCGGCGCACACTTCTCCCTGATTGCAAAGTCGGTCTTTCTCTATAATACTACGGAGGCAGCTTTGGGTTGACCTGAACAAGTGGCTATGACAAGGCGTGTAAAGTTGGGCTATAAGCCCATTTGTGTTTCATCTGGTTTGACGCCAAAACAGTAACACGATCAGCCCATCCGGTCTTCTTGCGTTTTGGGCGCTTTCTGACCATGTGAATTGAACATGTGGCTCTGAAAAATTTTGCTCTGATCTGGGGTGAGTCAGAACCTCGGTTGAAAGTTGCTTTGAACTGATTCACCAGGAAGGTCTTCTTAGAGTCAAGCTAACTTCGTTATCTTGACGCTTGCCAATCATGCGAACGAGCGGCTATGATAAGCTGTGCTTTGGGGTGTGAGCCCCAATCTGTCGTGAGTGGGGCTTGTCCTCTGACGCCTTTGCATCAGCACGGTCATTTGAGAGTCGGTATTCTTGGTTATTCTGAAACTTACATGTCACGCGCACAAGTGGATGTGACTAGCGGTGCTTCGGGGCATGAGCCCGCTGAATAAACGGATTTTCGTTCGAACTGGTGAACAAAGGTTTCTCTTCGAATCCGGCTATGATGCCAAGCTCGCCTGGGCTTCAGTCCAATATTGTGGCCCACCGTTGCTGCCCAGATTGAAGCCGTTCAATCAGTGCTTTCTAGAGCGTACTGCGACTCGCCACTCTTATAGTACCATGACGTCGTCGATTACCCCAATCGTGCCACGTGGTCAACTACATGGCGGCGCCTTTGCTGCTTTGCTTTTGCATGCGCAAACGGGGCCTTGGAAGCCACGTACGTAGTAAGACGAACCCGTCCAACGCTCAACTTTATGAAGGTTTGCAGGAAGTCGAACGCCCCGTGTCGTCAACGTTCTGAAAAGCAAGTGTATATATCCCTCATACTTTAATGGTCTCCGTTTCCGAATTGGGCTAGTGTGTTTGCAGATGCGAATTCTCTTGGCGCGGGCTATCGCGCTTTAAGTACATTGATCCACATTATCAAGGGTTTTGAAAACACCTTGTGATGCAACCATAAAGAGGGGCGCTATCAAGGGACAAAGGCAGATGCTTCAGACGTCGTGGCAGTCCTTCAAGTTGATCCAAAGCCCCCGTCGACCATAAGCCCAGTCGCAATCTGTAGTTCGATTCCCCACTACGTCACAGCATATTCTGGTACGAGAAACGGCCTGCTATGATGCTTTGCCAGGGCACCTCTTTACTGCCCGGCTGAGGGGAGAGAACTCCTTGTAACCAGAGGCCATTTAGGCACGCAGACAACTTCTAGAAAGGTTTACTTGCAATTCTTGACAAAGTTGGTTCTTCCCATGCGCTCTTGCGATCTGCAGTCAACCGTCGAACCGGCCGCGGCCCTTTTGTACAGCACTCAATCGGTGCGTGCTTCTACCTCAGGCAGCATAACTTGAGTGAACAATTGGTGAACGGTTGTCGTCATGGTACTGGTTGGCTGCTCTTTTCAAGCTTTCTGTCAGCCGGGCCGGAACGAGTGCACGGTGGTTGAGACCTGTAGGGGGATACTCCTTCGAAAACTCAGAAGAGGTTCTTAGTACCAAGCGTTCTTCTTCGAGAAGGTTTCCGAGAAACGCAATTGGATTATGGGGGGTTCAATGGATCTTCGAGCACGACGAAGGTGCATTTGAATGTGGTCATATACCGGGCCGCCCAGCACTTTTTTTCCGGCCCCGGCACTGCTTCAATTGGGCGCTTGCGAATCGCATTATCAACGGACTCGAGGCCTTCGCTCCTCCTTTTTGTTCCGCACCGTTTACCACGGCCAAGAGCCAAGCGGCATTGTTCGCCATCGTGGCCTATAAGTCGAACGGTCAAGTCAGGCCTTGCACTCATGTCTCCACGTTCTCCACTCTCGCAAGGGCCAGAAAGAAATGAGGCACATGCTGAGGGTCTTGCTCCCTTACGCGGGTCCTTCTTTGCAAGCTGCCGAACAGAGGCCGGTGGGGGCCGTAGCTGCTCTTCTTGTTTGTTGACTACTTAGCTGTTAGATGATTCACGCTTGAATGAAGACCGCAGCGCTAACGGGCTGGGTGTGAGGATCAGGCATTGAGGAGCGCTCTGCAATCCTTGTCGGAAGGAGATCCGCTTTTCCGTCGCTCTGACGCCCGATTCATATTGTTGAACAGCCCGCATAATATTCTCTACAACGGCCTTGATAGCCTGCACGGGTCTTCCTGCCAAGGATGAGAGTAAGTTGTGAGAATGCTCCTTGTCCGCACGACCTACGCTTTCCAGAGGCTTGGCAAAGCTTCGAAACTTGCATCTCTATCTCAGTTATTGAAGCAGCCCGTGAGCGGCTTGATAAAGCGTCCGATATAGTCCGTAAATTCTGCCTCGTAGAATCCGGCTATGCACTTTGTCTCAGAAGGCCGGAAAACCAAGGCTCGTTACCATTTATTAACGAACTTACGGATGAATGACGCAGCTTATGAACAGAAGTCGCTGAACCGCGAATGCGGCCGGGTTCGCCGCTCATCCGCACTGCTGCTTTTGACGTCTTCGAAGGTGGGCGGCAAAGCCCGCGAATCGCTCTGATTTCGAGTCACTCAATTCCAGAGTCAGTAAAACTACTGTATTGACCCTGAGGTTCATCATCAGCTCGTTTCATAGACCATGATGTCGCCACGCAACAGGCGCCACTATCGAATACTGGTTCCGTCAGCATGACTTCTGCTTTCGTTCAATTCTTGCCACTTGGAGGTTCAACTTCAAGCAGCCCCGATCAAGCGGATGGTCGATATATAGGAAGTGGGTCTGATAGCGATACGTCCGGATTGGGTTCTCTTTCTCTATACTTGTCTAGCCGAATATCGCGTAGCAGAATATCGAATCTGACAAGGAGCGGGCCGGTCTTTTAAAAGCTCCCGCCTTGTCGCGCATATTTTTTCCTTGCATGCAGGGTCCGTCTTTTTTCGATTACGGAGGCAGCTTTTGGTTAACGTGACTCAAGTGGCTATGACAACACCGTGTGTTGGGGTTGGAGTTGAGCCCCATTTGTACTTGCTTGCTCTGACGCCAAATTCTCAGCACCGTCATACATTAACCCCATCCTGTCTTCTTACGTTCTGCTCGCTTTCTGACCACATGAACCCGTAGCTATGACAATCCGTGCCTTGGTTTGTGAGCCCGGTCCTCAGGCAAAAGTTGCTATGTAATCAATTCACCAGCAAGGTCTGCTTAGGATCAAGCAAATCCGGTTATTCTGACTCTTGTTCATCTCGCGGAACAAGTGGCTATGATAAGCTGTGCTTTGGGGTACAAGCCCCAGTATTCTCCTGCTACAGTATTCTGTTCAGTGAGTCTCTGACGCCATCGCAACAGTACGGTCAGTTCAGACTTGGACGTATTCTTCGTCGTTTTAGATTTCCAAAATCACGCAGACCAATTGGCTGTGACGAGCGGTGCTTCAGGGTGAGCGCCCACATTTCACTCGGTCCATTGACTCTGACGCCACCTTCCCAGCACGGTCTGAGTTTTCAAATTTCTACCTCCTTTTGGCTGAGTCGCCAGTTTTCTCTGACAAGCTGTGCCTGTGATCGTAGCCGTCTTGGAAGGGTGTTTTTCTGACGCCATTTGACTCTAGCTCTAGAAACGACAGGGCCGATTTGGACACCCGCTTTAAGACGGCCGGTGTCTTAAACGAGCCAGGTTTTAGACACGGTCCCTGGTTTAAGAAATCAGGGTCTTGGAAGGTTTTTTTTCTGACGCTATTTCACTAATATTTCGATCCGTCGCTCCTTACCAGATGCTTTTTGTTTACGTGATGATACGTGCTACGATTGAAGCCATGCCTCAGGGTATCAGCCGTCATTTGACGCCATTTCAATGAGCCAAACTGTCAAGGACTTGATGTCTTTCTAGTTCCGAAATCACGTAACCCCGTGGCTACGACGAATTAAGCGCGCGTACAAGAGTCGGGGTAAGCAGAGCCCCGAACCGTTCGATCACGAAAATGGTCTGACGCCGCTTGATCAGCATTTTCTTGCTCAGAAACGGGCTACTAAGTAGTTCATTCTTATAAGCCTTGAACCCGCAAGCAAGTAGGCTGTGACAAGCGGTGCTTCCGGGGGTGAGCGCCAAGCCTCTTTGTCTCGTTTACCATGACGCCTCTTGTCCAGTAAGTTTTGCTCAATTGCGTCTTCTTCTTTCACCCACTCGTCTCTTTAGGCCTCCGTCTTCCGCTCTGGCAGCTGCAAGTTCTTTTGTGGCTTGTCGCAGTAAAACAGGTGAAATGCTTAAATCAACACAGCAACACTGGTGCCATTTCAAATCCCCAGCGTTTCTTGTACATCGATGGAGCCGTTCGCTCATCTGGAGAAACAAGATCCTTCTGAATATCGGCTATGATGCAAAACGTCCAGTGGGCTTCATTTTAATGTGGTCCACTGTTGAAGCTGGCCGATTGGGAGCCGTTCATTGCCTTTTGAGGTTGTACTGCTATTCGCCACCCTCTTGGAGGTGATTCGTCGACCACTCCAATCCTGCCACGTGGTCAACTCCCCGACGCCTTTGTTGTTCTGTTGGCAGGTCCGCGCAAGCCGAGAACCACGGAATAAAACTACCCAACTGAACGCTTACATATAACGGCTCGAAGCAACGCCAGCCCAAGTTGAGCAAGGTCTTGGAGGCGCGCGCGCGTTAGCCTCGTTGCAGCCACCTGCGTTACTAACTCCACTTCAACATGTCCGGATGAAAAGGAAGTTGTGAACCGCTCATCCGCAGTTCAATCTTTGACGTCTTCGGAGGTGGGCGGTAGGTGAGCTTCTCTTTTAGTCAATCGATTGTAATTCGTTCTTCATTTACTAGATCTCAAGTTCAAAGGGCCTCAGTGACCATGATGGCGCCACGTCACGAGCGCGAGCTTCGAAAAGTGGTGTCGTCAGCATCACTTCTGCATCAGAGTTGTATCTTGCCCCTCGAGGATAGAAACAAGCAGCCCCGATCAAGAATTTTCAGCATGTACGCAAGTCCGAAAGCGATCAATCCGAATTAGGTTCTCTTCGTTTCTATTTTGTCATAGAAAAGTGCCGAATCTGACAAGGAGGGGGCCGTCTGTA
The DNA here is from genome assembly GCA_000708835.1 of Klebsormidium nitens. Classification (NCBI taxonomy): domain Eukaryota; kingdom Viridiplantae; phylum Streptophyta; class Klebsormidiophyceae; order Klebsormidiales; family Klebsormidiaceae; genus Klebsormidium; species Klebsormidium nitens. The sequence goes on along the minus strand of DF237800.1, from coordinate 3,683 downwards.
AAGGCTCCGGCCTTGCCACGCATATTTGTTTTCCTTGCAAATAGAGTAGGTCGCTTTCTTACTACCGAGGCAGCTTTCGGTTGACGCGAACAGTTGGCTATGACAAGCCGTGTCTCGGGGGATGAGCCCCATTTGTACTTCGTCTGCTCTAACGCCAAAACATTAAGACAATCAGCCCAATCGGGATTCTTAGGTTTCGGTCGCTTTCTGAACATGGGAACCCGTGGCTATGGCAAAGCGTGATTTCGCGCAGAGCGGTATTCATCAGCAAGGTGCTTAGACTTGGGCTATTAATTCAACACCTTGACGCGTGCCAATCACCACGCGAACGAGTGGTTATGATAAGCTGTGCACCGGGGACGTATGAGCCCCACTCTGTGGATTTTCCTCTGACGCCTTCGCGACAGCAGAGTCTTTTGACAGTCGGTATTCCTCGTCATCCCGGTGAAATCACGTAAAATAGTGGCTATGAAGAGCGGTGCCTCGGGGTGTGAACCCCACTCTTCCTCTTCGGGTGTTTGCTCTGACGCCATTTTTCCATTACGGTCTGCTTTCTAATTCTTCCTCTTCCCCTTCGCCCAACCGTCCGAATCATTCTCTGCTGCAAATTGTTGACTCACCACGTACGATTGCACGCCCGCTCTGAGTGCAGTTCCTTTTAAGTTTTTGCTGCACGACGGAGCGTCTTCAACGTAAGGTCAACCTTTTTCAAAAAGCTTCAACCTTCCTTTCTCCTTTCAACCTTAAAGGTCCGTTCCCTGATGAAGGTGCTTGATCGATCTGGTGAGTCAAGGTCCTGTTTCAACGCCGGCTATGATACTAAGTCCCTGAGCGTCAGTACAATCTGGCCCACCGTTGCCGTTCAAAGTTGAGGCCGTTCAGTGCACTCTAGCGGGGCGTACTGCGACTCGCCACCCGGCGGAACAGTACGTAGCCTCATGACGGCGTCGGTCAACCCCAGATCGTGCCACGTGGTCATCTGGACGGTGGCGCCTTTAATGCTCTGCTTTAGCATGCGCAAACGAACCCCTGGAACTCTCATAGCAAGAGGAATTCTCATTGTAGCGGTCTGCGTTACCAACTTCGGTCAGTGTGTTTTCAGATGCAAGTTCCGGTTGGCGCGGGCTATCGCACTTCTGACGCCAGTAGGCCGGACTCCCATTTTCTTGATACGAAAGCCGTTATGAGACCCCAAAAACTAAGGGGCGCTATCGAGTGACAAGAATAGTGTTTCGGACGTCGTTGCAGTCCTTGGTCCGGGGCCTGCGTCGATCGACCATATACCCACTCGTATTCCCTCGATTGATGCTGCCGCTCACGGTACTAGCAGGGACAGCGACTGGCGACGCTTCGACCGGAGGACCGAATTGTGGACATTCGATCAATTCAGCACGAGCATTAGTCGTTTCTAGGCAGGCGTAGTTCTTAGACCCTAGAATAGCGCCTGCTGGCCACTTCGTGGCAGCGCGGCTAGTGCAATGCAGAATAGGTCGTTTCTTCGTTCGGTTCTAGGCTGTCGAATATCGTTGCAAGAACATGTCCATGCGAACTTCGCATTCACAATGCGCCTGTACATGCACACCGCCCCATGCCTTTGATGCGCACGGGCTATAAGAGAAGTGTCCATTGATTCCCCGCTACGTCACAGCTGGCTATGATGGTCTGCGCACTTCTCTCCTGCCCGGTTGAGAGAAGGGAAGGGGATCCCCTGTAAACTGAGGCCATTTGGGCACGCAGAGCAGATCTAGCTAAGCTTAATTGCAATTCCTGATAAAATTTTGCTCGCAATTTCTGATAAAACTTGGCTCTTCCCATGCGCTCTCGCGATCTGCACCGATCGTTCGACTGGCCGCGGCCCTTTCGTAGTCCACTCAATGGTGCGTGTTTCTACCTCAGACAGCATAAAATTGAGTGAACAGTGGATGATTGCCACCATCATGATTTTTGACATTTACCTTCGAGTTTTTCTCCCGCCGGTCAAAACGATTGAACGGTGGTTGAGGCTGTGGCGGAAGGATTCCTTTGGAACTCAGGAGACAGTCTGCCGAGCGTTGTCTCCGATACATTGCTGAATTCCCAGACAATTGTAGAAACTTCGATTGCTTTTAGAGCGCGGGGAGGGTGCAAGGTTTGGTTGTGTCGGCGCCCCAACGCTTTTTCCAACACTGATGCATATGGGCGTTTGCCAATATTTATATTTTGATCAGAAGTACTGAGGTGATCAGGCCATTGACTGTCAAACACCACAACCATTCTTTGATGTCCAAGATGGTTATGCCAAGTGCTTGAGGTCAGAACGGGAATCAGTCGTCAGGGCCATCTTTCGTTCGAATTAGGGCCAGATAAAAAGAGGGTGGTGTATCCTAGGCTTTTTAAAACACTTGGTCAATTGCACCCGCCCTGCTTACCTTAGTTTATAACTTGACTTCGTTGTCCTTATAACGACTGTGCTGTACATATGGCTACGACGACCGACATTAAGTGAGGTGCGCCTCATTGCAGGGGTGGATCATGCATGAAGTCTGAGCCTTCGACCTCTGCATCAGAGCATGGCATTCTGGTTGTGGATTTGGGTCTCGGGATCTAGCTAGATGCTTTGCAATATGTCGAAACGTTGTTCACAGACACTATGTATTTGATAATTTGTGCGCATGGTACAGCGTCGATGTTGTCTCAAGCCGTTGCTTGCGCGATTTGGCGCGCGTCCACGGCAGGTCAAGTATTCGCCTGCAGAACGGAATGATCCGGCCCGGTGGGCGAGAGCGGAACGGAGGTGCAGACGAAGCAAGGTGTACGGAAAAATTGTACCTGATACCTGGAGCGGCGGAACAAGCTAGGGCCGTCTGAAAAGCGCGAAAGAAAGCAACGACGTCGGAAGGAACCTGAACCAAACAAAGGAAGCCCAAAGGCAGACGGAACGGAACAGAGAGAGTCCCTGGCGGACTGGGGATGAGCGGAGCCTTCAAAGCGGAAAAGCGATAAGCTGGGAGAGTATGCCGATTCTCTGGGCCGCGCGCGCGTCGTGAAGAGTGCTCGCCTTTTCTCGTCCATGTACAGACCATTTGACAGCGGCTCAGAGTGTCCGCATCTGGCACGTTCGGGAATCTCGCTAAACACGACCGCGATTGGAAGCAAGTGCGAGACGGACTTGTCTAGTGATTGTTAAAATCCTGGTGTGCAGACGCACGTGGAGCCGATCTTGAATTTGGAATGTATTGGTTTTCACAATTGCTCAAGCACTGTGACTTGCCGCATGCTCGTCTATGCAAAAACACCCCCTTCTTCAATGTATCCTTTAAGTTCAGGAAAGGATCAACCTGTAAATCGTCTGAAAACAGCAACGGCCTCGATCCTGCTCGAGCACTTGGCGATGATAGGAAAACGTTGAGGCTTCACCCTCAACCGCTGCCAGATCTGAAGCCTGCCGGTTGCTACTGAAAGAGTGGCAGGTTTGCTCCGTGATCAACTTCTAATCAGCTTCATATTTGCAAAAGGTTACTCGCAAAATATCCTGATGCAATTAACGTAAGCAGAATTTCAACTCAATCCCGCTTCACAACTTCTGGACTGGGTTTACCTTCCGCAGACGGTGTCCCCGCGACCATTCTTGATGTTCTGGCAATAAAGAGTCAGCACACTGGGTGTGAATCTCAAGGCGTTCGATAGTTGGGGCTCGAGGCTCT
>DF237801.1:7662-29574 GCA_000708835.1 Klebsormidium nitens | reverse complement strand
GAATAGAGACAAGTGCGTATTTAGGGTAGGCTAGTCCGTAGTGTCTTCCCAGGGGGTGATTCGAGTGTGTTCGATCACCCCCCAGTCACAGACTTTACTAAAAGCGGCCCCTGCCTATTTCCCCCAGTCGTTCGCAATATTCACAGCGGAACCGGAACCGGCCTTGGCCCTTGGCCCTGCCCCCTGCCCAGCTGTGCAAAGCTGCCAATGCGGTTTGTACCACAGGGGCGCTAAAGGCGCGATTGTTGTTAGATCAATAGACAAGGAAGGGTGCACTTGATGAGTCGGGCTTGTTGCTCTCAGGGTTCGTTCACAGCGAATTGCTGACGTGTGATATGCAGCGTCCTCTCTTAGGGAGTTGGGGTTGCAAGTTTGCTTTGACTTGGTAGGAGTGGCAGTAATTAACTTTGCAATCGCTTGTTCGTTTACGTAAACACCAGCAGAAGAGGACATAGCTAAGGGCTAATCTGACAAGCATCATTTACTCCGAAGAGGAGCGCTCAGAACATTCGCTGGTTGAAAGCTACTCTGCGGCGGCGGAAAACTGCAAGCGAGGCATGTAGACCGACAGAAAACCCCAGCGTCAACCGCACAAGTCTCAATGGCGGCCCCACGAATCGAGGTGAGTTAGTCAAACCACTCCAATGGAGGGATTTGGAGCGGTTGCGATGGACTACTGGTGGACAATTAGCTGCTGTCACAGGATAAGGGGAGAGCGTCTACGTCTCTGCATTTTGCGTCTCGGTTCAATAGTAAAAATTCGGCTTTCCTTTAGCAAGACTATCATCGGGTGCAGTACAGACGTATACAGCTGTCATGCTGCGCTGCATTTCAAACTTTTCAGAGGCACCTTGGCTCCTGCCTTGCTCGTTGGCTTACCGTAACAAATGTCTCTCCACTGATTCTGCAGTCGCCTGCCAAGAGGGACCAGCTGCGCCGCTGCTTGGGCCTGAAGGTGGTTGTCGGATTGCTGGCTCTTGCGCTGATCTGTTTCTGGAGTCTCGACTTCTCCTCTGGTAAGATCTTTTTCCCCCTTTTTGGCATAGCAATAGATCAATGTAACCGGATGCCTGATTGTATCAGTGCATTCTCTTTGATTGGCCACGCAGATATCAAGACAAAAGCTGTTGACCTCTTTCATGAGGAGTTGTTTCTACCATTTGCCTCTCAGTCAAGAAGCAGGCAAGGCACCCTCTCGGCAGATCTTGGTTTTGTCTAGCAAAGGCAAATACGTGAGATTCTCTATTAGAAGGACAATCCTAATCAAGTTATGCCCTTGGAAGCTGAACTTCAAAGCCAGCTGTCTCGCCTGCTCCCCCTTTCTGGTGCTCAACCCAACCAGCTCTGTATGCAGAGAAGCACATCAACCAACTGGGCGTTTTGGGGTTGCAACAAGACCGCTGGAATAGTGGAAAGGCAGAGAGGGTGCATCCCAACACGACTAAGCAGGTGGACACTCAAAAGCAGGGAACGGAAAAGGTGGATTTGGAGGTTAGTCCTTGGACATGACAGATGACATCCACAATCTGGTTGGTCTTCATTGAATGCCCTGTAGTGCCTGTTCTGTATCTGATTGGAGGTTGCTGGTGCCAGAAGTTGACCTCCTGAGGAGCACGCGGATCAATGTCGGGGGACTTCATATCTGGCTGGCCTGCCCACGGCTGCCGGCTCCAGAACCACTGATGGACGTCTGTTTGTCAAGTTGTAAGATTGACGACAAAGGGCGATCCTCTTGAGGATGTGTTACGGCTTCCCCCGGCCTGGAACGTCCATTGTCGGCTGACATTTCCTGCCCCGTCTTCCAGCAGGCACAGGCGGAGCCGAAGCAAGAAACGGAGCCTCTCCGGCAGAGCGAGACGCGGAACGAGCCTGAGAAAGTGACGGAGGGGGAGGCGTTTGAAGACGAGCTGGACATCGAAGAGGGGACAGAGGAGGACGAAGAGGTGGCGTGGGTCCCCAAGAAGGAGGCGCCCAAGCCGGTGGTGGTCGACACGCACGCCAGCCCGGAGCCCGCGGATCTGCGGGACGAGGTTTTTGAGTGCAACTACACCAACCCGCGCTCCGACTTCTGCGTTATGAAAGGGGACGTGCAGGTGGGTTAACGCTTTCTCTGCTCACGTCTTCTCCCTTCTGTGGGTCGAACGAAACGGCAGGGGGCTCTGCAGAGATTTGCTGTGTTGAGGCGCTTGTTTCCGGGTCACATTGCCTTCTTCAGAAGGAACGGGTGAGTCTCAGGACAAGGTTATTGCAAGTTCGGTCTTGGCCTTTCCTCGAGGTCAATTTGTGAAGATGGAAGTGCGCCATGCATCTGATTTGAAACAAGAACGTATGAGAACTTCGAAAACGAGATAAACGTGTCTTTTTGTTTTTTTGAGTTTATGTCCGAGCGGAGCTGCCCTGTTCTGGTGTCTATTTGATGTCTGCGTCGATGTAAGCTCACCAGTCGCCTGATTGATCTGTCAATTCCTGAGGAGAATCTGAAAGACAATCCTCGGTTCCTTTAGCACTTCTTAAAAAGGAAGGTGTTTACTTCTGTTGACTCGTTTCAACGTTCAAGCCCCCGTCTGGTCATGTCAACAACGGTTCGTGACGCCCACTGTCCCCCCTCCTTCACCTGGTGGCGTCAGTCTTCTCAAATCTGTGCGATTGTGCTTTCTGTGTACGCTAGAAAAACCTTCCTGCGTCGCTCAGAAACGTTCTTGCCTGGTGGCTCTCCATTATTTGTGAGGCAAGTCTGAGTCCTTGTTCCTGCTCAGGTGAACGTGCACGACAAATCCTTCCGGCTGCTCGCCCTCAACGCGAGCACCCCCCGCGGCCGGCTGACCATCAAGCCGTTCCCACGCAAGCAGTTCCCGGGGTCGCTGGACACGGTCACCGAACTCGCCCTCGAGAGCGTCGACGCCCCGGCGGACGGCGCCGCAGTCGAAGCCGAGCTGGAGTGCTCGGAGGTGCACGAAGTCCCCGCGCTCGTCTTCTCGACAGCGGGCCACACGGGCAACTACTACCACGACATGACCGACGGCTGGGTGCCGATTTACATCACGGCGTACCCGTTCGAGCGCGAGGTGGTGTTCGTCATATCGGACCCGGTCGGCTGGTGGTTCGACAAGTACGTGGGGCTGATCAACGCGCTGACCAAGTACCCGGTTCTGAAACTGGGCGAAGACCAGCCGGTGCACTGCTTCCAAGAGGTGCGATTCGGGCTGATCAGCCACGGGGACATGGCGGTCGACGAGACGCTGCCGCCGCATATTCGGCTCGAGTGGCTCGGCCAGCGATGGGCCCGCGTGGCGGGGTTCCCGGTGCTGCCGACTCGCGCGAGCGGGACGGACTCGGGGCCGCTGCGGCTGGGGTGGGTGCACCGAGCGGAAAAGGAGCGGAACGTGTTGAACGAGAAGGCGATGCTGGACAAGGCGCGGGAGATGGGGTTCGAGGTGGTCATCTTGAACCGGTTCCGCAACATGGAGGAGATGTTCCAAACGATCCAGCCGCTGGACGTTCTGATGGGCCTGCACGGCTCGGGCCTGAGCAACTTCATCTTCATGCGCGGGAACTGCGTCCTGATCCAGCTGGTGCCGTTCCAGCTGGAGTGGTTCTCGGACAACTCGTTTGGGATCGGGGCGCAGATCAGCCGGGTGAAGTACATCGCGCCGGTGTTGTCCTGGAACGAGAGCAGCTTGTCGCAGCAGTATGCTTACGACAGCGATGTGCGATTGCATCCCGAGGAAATCTCGGACAGAGACGGGTGGCAGGCCTGGGCGCATTACTACTTAGAAGCCAACGTTACGCTTAAGATGGAGACCGTCGAGAGTGTGCTGCAGGAAGCTAAAAATCACCTGCTCACCCCGGGCGCGGTTGCTGAGCACCGGCCGTGGCTGCAGCCGTTCAATGGGTTTGAACGAAAACGATGAACACTGTGTATGCTTTTAGAGGGAGATACCCCAAGCCGCTGTCCCGTGCCCGCTGATCCCTAGAGGTAGTTAATTGATGATCTGCAATCAGAAGTACTGGTATGAATCAGTTTTGATCCGAATTCTGACAGGCTTGAGTCGTGTCAAGTCGAGCTAGAGTATCACGTGCTCTTGATTGTGGCCTTGGCCACTGCCAACATCTGCGTGCATGCACGCGCGGACTCAGCACTTGTCCTGTTGTCATGCAATGTTTTCGTACGGATGGGACCGCATGCCAGCAGCGACAGGCTCGTTGTATGACAATTTACATGTGTCACACTGTCGCTCTCAGAGCTCACACACATGCGAACTGTTTCATATGAACATACACATCTGGCGCCCAGCAATCATTACCGTCAGTGCATGTGCCACCATGTGATCGAGCGCCCAGTCGATCCGCTAGCTGGGCCGCTACAGTTTTACAGTGGGAGCTAGAGTGGCCGCGGAACGTTCTACTGCATCCTTTAAACATGTAAATCATTGCGTTCCGGGTTTTGTAACAATCGTACGTATCATGTGCAGATTGACTTTCATGTGGCGGGAAAACTGTGGCCCATTAATTTGGTGTCTTCACAATCATATAACATGGACTGACCCGAAGTCGGGCGATATGGCCCCCGCAATCCATGGTCTGATTGACGGTAGTGACTGTGGACGGAACAGATTGCTGACCAGCAAAGTCCACATTTAGTTTGCCCGGACGCTGTGCATAAGGTCCGAACCTGAAGTAGAGCTTGACGCGTACGCTTACGTCACTGAGGATCCATCTTGCGGTGCCAAACACGGTCGACCTCTGAATCACACAATTCCGTCTAGTGCATCTCCTGGACTGCTCTTAACTCTCTTACGTTTGAAATGTCACGTTAACGGTCGCCACTGTTTGGATGAGGTTGAAGGGACATGCTCCCCCATCTTTTCCCAGTCCGGATGTTCACAAGTAAAGGCACCTTCAGGACTTGTACCCTTTCCATGAGCTTTCGCAAGTCGGTCGAAAACAAGTCCACGTGGCCCTCAGGCACCTCAAACAGCAGCTCGTCGTGCATCTACGAGATTCGAAGGTTCGCTTTGGGTTAATTGAACGGAAGAGAAGCAGGAGAAGAACTAGTACACTGCACAGAATCGAAGGATGCTCTGCACCCGTAGCATCCAATTCTATCTCCTCGGTTCTAGCAACAAATGACGGAGAGGTTTGCTAGTTGCTGAGTGCTCTAATGTCTCACCTGCATGACCAGCTTCACGTTTGGATGTACTCCTCGTCTCAGAACGTCGTCGATTGCAATCATGGCCGCCTTCACAATGTCCCTGTTATACTAAAGAGATGGTCAAGCGTACTTCTTATCGAGATTACGTCGCACGAGAGGGCGTTTGCTCCAGGCTAGGTTCCATCTGGCGAGTTTCACTTGGTTCACCAGTTGCTACATCTGTCGGCGGCGCTTTCAGTAACCCGCCATGCTATCAGAAGAGTCGAGGCCAACAGGTGAGTGCGCTTTGGTTAGGTACAATCATTGGGGACTTGATATGATCGTCTAGCGGTCTACGAAGGCAGGGCAAAGCAAACGGTGAGCGACAGCATTCTCCGCACAAAGTCGACCAGCCAGAAACTACTCACGACGCGCTTCCTTGAATCAATGAGTTGACCGCCTGGCGCTCCGCTTGCGCCCGCTTCTCACTGTAACTAGACCGTATATCTACAACAGGAACACACATTCTTTCAGAGGACTGTGCTACAATTTGCCATATCCATTCCGCATCTCCGAGTCGCATCGCATGACATAGAAGGCCGGGTTCTCAAGGCCTAGCCGCAGGTATTTTCTTTCCTTCGTGGCGATAGTTTCAAAAAGATCAAAGGCTCATATGTTAAGAAGGGAGAAACCAGAAAGCACAGCGCGCGCATGACTACGGCAAACTTCGACATACTTTCAGGGCGAAAGTCATGATTAAGAGTAGGGTCTTTTCCTTACCTGGTAGCATTCTCTTCCGACCGGAGATCATCGTCACGAATCCGTCCAGTCGGACTCTGGCTTTCACCTGGTTGATGAAGGCCCTTATTGTCGGGAAATGTTTGAGAAAGTTGTCCATGAGACGTTCCGCTTCGTGAGGGGATACCTTGAGCGACGCCGAGAGCGCAACTCGGCCCTGTCCGTAAAGGATCCCGTCTGCATGGAGAAAGTGACTCAACAAGGTCTCGGCAAATGCTCGCTGGGATTATCTTCTGAGCAAGATTTGCATTTAAAGGAGCTCAGAAAAAGCAAGGATGCACTCATTGAAACTTCCAAGTGAGGGCAGCTAAAGCTAAAGTGGCTCTTGGAGTCCAGAATGCTCACATGATATGCGTTTCACGGTCTGCCTTTCCTCTTCGGTGACATCCTTGACCTGTTTACCCATCCAGTGGCTTGCAATCATCCTGAAAACATCTCCCTCTTCTCCAACTGATCGAAGGATGGAAATGATGTGCCGGTCGTCGGATAGGTGGGCTGCTAAACGTAGCTCCATTTGGGAGTAGTCGGCTGAGACCAGCACAGACCTGTAAAATGGACCGCCTTTTTCTAGTGAGGCATGAGTACTGCAATACTATTGCAATGCTAATGCCGCAGCAAGGGCGATCAAGACCTTGGATTGAATTTGCAGAATGTCTTCGAGATATCACCACTTTTGATAGAACCGTATCTGCTGGCACGTGACAGGGTGCGAAAAGGATCTGCGCATTCTCTGGTTTCGAAGTAGAAGTCTCCTCTCGGGTCTCAAATTTTGTGCATTTACGAATTCTTGCTAAAGTCGATCACTATGCCTGCTCACCCTTCCTGTGCTACAAAAGCTTCCCGTATCTTGATCCCGAATCTGGAGGCATCGTCTTCTCCGGTCTTCACTCCTTCTAAAGTGTACCGTGGAATGTTCTGGAACGGATTGGGTTAGTCGTCTAAACCGAGATGGCGTGCTAAGTGAGTCGGTGGATGATGATTACTCAATGGTGTCCAAGGGTATTTGCTGGTCTTGTTAATTTGATCTCCAACCTACAGAACTACGTGTTGAGCTTCATCGAATGTAAAGCCGTGAGTAAAATAAACATTGGCTATTGTAAAAGCTTGTGACGACAATTTTCATGCGTCAAAATTTCCTCAGGACAGCTCGTTGGAATGGGATACTTGTTTGTTATCTGATAGAGACATCGACAGTAGATAAGATTACAGCCATCCTTCTCTCACCTGCAGGTTCGGTTCACTTGATGAGATTCGTCCCGTGGCTGTCCCAGTGCTGTTCCATTTTGAGTGGATTCTTGTGGAATCGTCCTGGAAGGATGAGTGGGCTTGAGCAGTGACCGTGGACACGGTCTGGACGACCATAACGAAAGAATAACTTTCCACTGCAGAGCAGATTGCTGCAACTCAACGGAAACAGAGCAACTTATGTCGCAGCTTCTTACGGAGTCCAATACTCAATGATACTCACCAGAACTTTTCGGCGAAAAGATAGTTGATGTCTGAAAGAAACTTACTGCATCTGGCCTGATCCTCTTTGCCAGCCCGTCCAACCAAGTAGATTTGAGTTTCAAAGTTTGACGGAACTGCAAAGAGGAGACAGAAACGTTACTTTCCCGGAGAATTGGGAGCTTGTTAATGGAAACGACAACTAGTAACGAAAAACATGGACCATTGGTGCTCCGACATGATGGTCGATCGAATGAGTAAACGGCGCACCTCCAGAATGATGCCCGGGAGTTCGTGGAATGGAACAAGGTTCGTCAGGACCGCCTCGCTTGTAGTAGCGTGTTTCTCAGATTTGCTTTTCCTCTTTCCTCTGATCTTTCCGTCTCCACCGTGCTGCAGTTTCTCGTGTAACTTGAGGTCCTGCAAAACAAATCATACATCAGCAGTAGTCGTTTGCACCTCCCGTAACCTTTCATATCAAGGAAAACATGGAGCTGGTGAATCGGTTCGCTTTCATGCAGTTTGGCTTTAATCATACTGAACCCTCCTGCAGACCTCCTGGCCCAGAAGAAAGGAGGGCCTTGTCCGGGTGCAGTCTTTGTTATACTTTACTCCAGGAGTTCAGGATGTGGGGTTGCACACCACAGTCCTTTCATAGTACAACAGGCTTACCTCGAACAGGACTTGAGCCACTTGTTGAGAGCTGGAAAGGTTGATCTCCCGGCCAATCAGCACGTTTGCTCGTTTTGAAAGCTCGCCTACACGTTTCTGGATGAAAGCCGGACGCACGATATTTTAGAGAAATGCGCGCCTAATTGAAAAACCACAAACCTGCCCTAAAACCACACAGGTGACCCGAATGATCGCAGCTTTTGTCCACTGTAAACTGCTCAAGGAAATTCTCATACAATTGCATTGCAAGATAACAGATGGATTTGCGTCTGACCTCAAGAAGCGCCCTCTTCGATTGCAAGTAGGGAACCTGCAAAAAAGAGCAGGTGAATCCAAACGGCTGGTTCGAGTTCTTGCAACGTTATAAACTGCCAGTATACTCGATAAAGAAAACTTTTCTATCAAATTTATCATTTCACTGCGGGCGGGTAGCAGCCCACAACTGCTTGCAAGAAACACACTAGGATATTTTCAAGCATCCAGATCCATTATCTAAGAGCAATCAGTCAAGTTCGACTATAAGCTTACATCTAAACCAACACCATCCAGCTCGAGATGCGCAAGGATCACGGTCAGTTTCAATTCGCGCCTGCAGGACGTCCGTCAACGGCAAGTCAGAGATTTTCATCCAGGTCTGTGTCCTACCAGCCTGGAACACAGCTTTGAGACAGTCGGCTAGATTCTGCACAGGACATGCCCTGCTTACTAACTTCAGATGTCGAAGACAAATTCAACCGCGGATATATCCGAGAAGAACTGACCTGAAGGCGTCCTCGAGTCCCTGCATTCGAACTTGCAGCGTTTCGAACAACGTCTTGCTCGCTTCCAAGTCCTGCTTAAGGCTTTCTGAAGTGTTGCGCTGCTCGGCAATGTCATGTGCTTCAGGAGGAGGGTTGCCTGGAGCTTCAGGGAGAGGGAATACTGGGAAGCTCTTCGAGGTTAAGTCGCTGAGCTCATATGAATCCAGTTCGGAGTGGATTAACCTGGAGACTACGGTCAAGGGAAAAGCGGGTTGAAGAAGGGTGTCTGCACATCAACCGTTTCGGTTGTCCAAGCATTATCTTTCGACTCGATATAGATTCGAAGGACGTTTCTTACTTGCTTGGTCTGAGATCATGAATGCAGTCCGCCAATAAGGCGTGCCACCATATCTTGATGTAATTATAGAGAAATGATAGCCGAGCAGACTCCACAATCATCCCTGGGACTTGCACTCATCGTTGGGGTTGCACTGGATGAGGATACCAAGCCATGATCTGCAGGTCGCAAAAATAACGAAGTGAGGCTCAACCTGACTAACCGCGGCAACTTTGTATCTTGTCACACAAGATCGATGTAAATCCGAAGGAGAATGTAGCAGCACGAGCAATTTTTTGAGAAACGTAGCAGGTAAGAAGGCCTTTCATTTGTTACCTGCGGATCAGCAAACTCGAAGATGCTCGCGTAAACTGCAAAATCGGATGGGAGCACAATCACCTATAGTTCAAGTGTTGCGGACATTGCAAACATCCAGAAGCCTCGGCGTTTGCATAGATTGACCATCAAGCCCTGACTAGTGGGAGATGAGTCATCCGTTTGCATATCTGAGCTCCCTCAAGTCTTGAAGCTCGTGATCAGCAGTCCCGTGAATCTATGTGAAATACGAATTGTTGCAGTTGCTCAAGCTGGTCGTCAAAGAACTGCTTACCATGAATGCCGAGTCTCAGGAAGTTTTTGACAAGAGCTGGGAGATTGAAGCAGAGCTTTCGACTTGAGTTGGCAATGAGTCCGCGCAACATGTCTTTCCTGCAGGTATGCAGTCCCATAATTCTCGTAATAATGCATTTCAAAAGTGCAATTGGCGAGTTTGACTGTTCTTAGGTCTCAATCGACTCACTCTGGATCAAGACTCTACAGATCAGCTTGCAAGGAACGCGGACGACTTTGTGAGAAAGTTTTCCAGTTCTTTTTCAACCTACCTCTCTTCGAGACGAACCATCAGATCACCAGTTGAAGAGCTCTCTTCGTCGAAATCTACGTAGAACAGCTGGTCGCAGAGTTGCAGCTGTTCAGGCTCGAAGTCCACTTCCGAAGGGAAAGAAAGGATGAAACCAACGCCAACAAGCTTGTCCATTGAATCTTCCAAATTCGTAGTTCGTTCATTCTCTGTTTCGGTGATCTTGGATACCGCACGTCTCTGCAAAACACGAACCAGCATGATTGCCGACGGACAAGCAGTCGACGAAAGGAGACGGCATTGGAATCTACTCTGACCGAGGGAACCTACGAAGAGTTCTAAGACTCGGATTCCCTTTCAACGTGCATCGTCAGTTTACTACTTGAAGAAATAGCAGAATAAATGTTTAGGCTGACCTGCTTGAGCACAATCTTCCGCTGAGAAGGATTCAGCTTCCGCAAGCTTGAATAATCCGCCGTTCCTGTATTTTCACGGAGACGTAGTCCAAACACAATCGTTGTGCCGGGTGAATCCAAGACTTGCTTCACCCGCAGCCACCAGCGGTCCCTTTGAGAAACTGCGCTCAAATTGACGACCGTTACTCTGCTGCTGTTTATGGTCTCAGTGAGCCGGGGAGGATCTGGCGATGCTTGTGAGCCCTTTGGATTGTACTCTGTTTCTGGAAGCCTTTGCTTCTTCGAGGAAGCTGAAGTTTGAGTTTTCCTGTCTTTTTGGAATCCCCTTCGAGGAAACGTTTCTCTGAAGATCAGAGTCTGCTTCAGTTTCCGTTTGCCAGAGAACTTCCTTCCATTTTTCTCGCATTTTTGGGGTGCTAGATCGCACGTCATCACTGTTTCGAGCGGTTTGACCGAGCCTCTCCCATCTGGAACTAGGATTTCTAGCCGGCTGTCGTCCAGATCCTGTCTGCAAGATGTGACCGTTGATTGCACCGATCTTTCGAGTTCATTCTCAGCGCCCAAATCGATGTGCTGCTGAAGGCAGAATTCCGCTTGCTCATTGTGCTCATGGAGACACAATGAATCCTTGATATGGGGGTTTGTGCTTGCGGTTTGAGTATTGAGGTCATGGCCTGTGGTTTCTGCAGACTGCTCAAGGGCGCTGCTTGCGAGGTCGACACCAAAAAGCATCACTTTGTTTCTGCCAGACGGTTCCTCGGCTTCTCCTTGAAATGGTGCATCTTCTTCTTCCAGAGGTCCATAAGCCATGTTGAAAGGCAAGAGTTGTGGATGCATTTTGTCGCAACCTGTTGCAACCGATGGCGGTTCAACTTCTTGATTGAAGCCAATTGAGAGTGTGACCGATGGACTGATATCGACCCCGAACAAGCGGATGGTCGAAGGCATTGTGTGGCAGATGCTTCACGCTTGATTCTCTCCGTTCCGCACAACCAAGCGGCTTCAATGCAGCTTCAAATGTGTTTTTCTGTCATGGTAGGTTGTATTCTTACGCTTGTGGAACTAATCAGCTTCTGCGGTTACAACTTCTCCAAGCCCCGAGTCACAGGACAGCCAGTCCATTAGGGTGTCACGTACAGGCGAACAGTCCGGCCATTTTGTCAGGCGAACAGGGAGCATACCGGACCTAGACAGCCAATCTGAGTTTGGCATTTGCCTCAGGTGCGAATGTTATGGTTGCGCACTGACTGTACGTTTTTACGTTTATACAATCCGTGAACTGCCTTGCATAATGATGCAATCGTTTCTGCAAGCTGCCTGCCTCCAAGCACTTGTCAAGAGTGCTCTCACTGCTTGGTCTACTGCCATAGCATGCTGCACTGATCAGCTCTCCCACAATTGCTCATATAAGAATTATTTATCAAACTCGTGTCAGTACTCTCAATTCAGAATCATGCGGGAATCAAGCATTCTTCATGTCTTCTAAGGACTGCGCATGGTTGATTTTCTACTTCCATCTAAGAAGGAGTCCTAATCTTAGGAGTCCTAATCTTAGTAAGATTAGGACTCCTGGCCGAGCGACGGACACACTCACTGTCTCACATGCAGAGCTCAGCTAGCCAGGCCGGCTCAGCTCAGCTAGTGACCGTCACGTTCTGCCGTGGAAGAGCGGCCGGCCGGCCGCGACTTCGAACCGGCGCGGCCGCGCACAGCCCCCATCTAGGGTTTACATTTGCGGGACTTGTGATATATATTGTCGCAATCGCAACCGTTCGATCCTAACCACTTTCAAGCCAGATATCCTTCCAAATGAGTGCGCGCATAACGGTCTTGATAAATCTTGGCCCACCGTGTACTGGCCCCACACTAGTGGCCCAGAAACTTGGCCTGCACTTGCTGAGCTGCAGCTCGATAGTACACGGTGCACTGTGCCGAGTACCCCATCCAATGAGATCAAAACTTTGATCAAGTGTGTCAAGCACAGCTCCCGTCACACAGCTACAATTCTGTCACTCGAGAGGTGCGCGGCAAGGTACTGCGGATCAATGCAGCTAGTACAGTAGTTGCGTTGAATCAAAATCGACACCTTCCAAGTTCAATATGTCTCACGCAATCTCGTGCAGCGATCTTGAGTATGTGATACTTCGTAGATACCACGGTACTGCGTGGTGATCACACTACTAGGTATAAGGTAGATCAGTGCTGCTACAGTAGGCTAGGGAGGGCCGGCCATGCACGAGTTCGAGCCTGCATGGGCAATCTGGACGGACGTTGCACAGGAATCAGCAGGTGCAGGAGCCAATGTTGGATCAATCAAGGATCAACGGTCGGTCAAACACGTGAATATCCCCGCGTTGGCAAAAGCCGCGTCATAGGCGGCCCGCAATGATTCCCTGCAGCGCACTTCGGCCCTTATGAACAAGCATACTCGCTTGATCTGCATCCGCTCGTAGCAGTGAACTCCGCTTGTGACGACAATAATCCAGCATTCAATAGAGCTGAGCATGCTCACTCACCAGAGTATGCTACCTTGGGCAGTCATCCTTCGTGGAGGCAGAAGCCAGCTACCCTGACAGATCGCCAGATCGTCCTGCCTCCTGGCTGCTGCTGGCTTGCAGCGGTGAACGCAGTTTCGAGCTTCGTCACAGAACCTTGCAAAAGAGGTTTCCTTTATACCACGAGAGGGTGTTCTGTCCTTGGCAACTTTGCAGGAGCTTGCAGCACATGGTTTCTTGAGCAAGTCCCCAGGCCGCTGAATTGAGTTGCCATTCAGTTGATCCGGTTGGGCAGCATTTGACTCAATTAGCAGCAAATGCTATTCGTCCCAAGGGTTTTTGTTTGCTGCTTAGCAGCAGGTAACGGTCAAAGTTGAAGCTGCGGCTTGGAGGATCAGACGGGTTAAGATGGGTTTCTCATCCCTCTCCAAGGCTTTGTTGAAGCCGCATAAGCTTGCCGGCACGCTGCTCCTTCTGTACTTTTGTACAGCATTCCATGCGGCAGCAGACTATTTGCTTCCCTCCGTTTTCTCAGAGGTCGCCAGAACCTTTGCACAGACACCGTCCGGATTGGGACAGATCCAGGGCAAGAGATATGTAGTCAGCGCTCTATCTTCGATCCTAGCAGCATACCTGGTGATGCATATGAGCAGGCCTCGCTTAATCGCATTGGGTACGGTTTTGAGCGCGGTCACTCTGGCGGGCGTTGGCTTGTCTTTCTCTCTAGACCTCCTTGTATGGTGCTGGGTGATCAACTCAATATCTCTAGCGCTAGTCATGCCAGCTATCTCGTCCTTCATAGCGGATGCAGTACCGCAGAAAGAGAGGGGGTTGGCATTTGGAGTTTTGTCTATATGCTGGGGTCTAGGGAAGTCCGCAGGGAGCTTCTTTGCTACGACAATGGCTGGCGGAACGTTTTACGGGTACCCCGGCTGGCGCAGTGCAGGATGCATACTTGCTCTGCAGGGATGCCTCATTGGCTTCTGGTGAGAAAGTTTACCCACAGCATCCCAGCCAGCTGATATCTGCAACTTTTCCCCTGCGGTGCCAAGCTCAGAAGTAGAGCGCCATTGTATGCTATAGAGCAAACAGGAGCCAGAAATACCGTTGCGTCAAGTCTTTGGCTTTAGGGCAGAGCAACTCCAGAAAGGGTTCTTTTCCCAAAGGCATCTCGTGCTCGAAGATTCCTTTATCCCTTGCAAGCAGATAGATCTGACTCTGACACCCAGCACAGAGAGACAACAGCTGTTTGGATCACAGCACCCCCACGTCTACTAGACTGACCTGCCATTGGTTCCTATGATCGTGGAGTTGACTACCTTGCTCAGAACAACCCTGCTTGCTAAGAACACACATTTTTATTCATAACGATCCCCCTGTTTCGCAGTGTGTATCTCTTTGCTGTTGATGCAACCGACGAAGGGGCTGAAGAGAGTCTGTACGAGCCCCTAGTAGACGCAGCCGTAGTTGAACCGGTCTCGAAGCTCGTGAAACTGAAGAACGATGTGACCACCATTCTCAAGTAAGTCATGAAGGTGTCTCTTCAGTAGATCAGGAGGGGTGCTTGGCAGCTGAGTAGCTTTAAGTATGATAAAGCCGCCTTCATTTTAATCTCGAGATGATTCGAAGGAGACTTGCAATCGACGTGGGACCCGTTGAAAGTACCCGCTTGTCTCCTCCAAGATATGGAGGTGGCGCAACATGTGAGCCTGGCAATGAGAAAGCTCAGGGAACGAATCAAGGGTGTAAAACCGGATGTAGCAAGTTCTTCAATGCAACTATTGTAGGGTACATTGCTGCCTCGGTCTTAGATCAAGCTGACGCGATTGGAAAGCGACTGCAGAGGCCGTCTGGCTCCCACCACGTGTGCCATTCCTGAACGTTTTTATTGATACCCGTCTTTTCCACCGCAGGATCGAATCTTTCCAAGCCATCATTCTCCAGGGGGTTGTGGGTTGCTGGCCCTGGGTAAGCACACTGCAAACTCTTTCGTTCTCATTGCTCACTTAACATACAAAGGGAGGTAGCTTGCAGCCCACTGAGCAGAAGCTCTCCTGTGCTGATTATCAAAAGCATGTTCTGAGCGCGTCCGTAAAGCTCCGTTTCTAACAGTGACTCGTGCGTTTGAATCAACTCTGAAGCACTCAGCGTAAAATTGAGCCCCTTGATTTGCCTTTCCTTCCAACGTCTCGATGATTTCCGCCGCTGCTTTTCGTCCCCCCACAAACGGCTCATCCAGCTGAGCTCCTGCCCTTTCCGCCGTTCCGCAGACCGCCCTCGTGTTCCTCACTATGTGGCTCGAGCTCATCGGCTTCACGCACAGTGAGGCCGCCGTCCTGGTCGCCTGCTTCAACGTCAGCGTCTCCATCTCCGGCTTCTTCGGCGGCTGGATCGGCGACTTCGCGGCCGCGCGCCTGCCCAACACGGGGCGCGTCATGTGCGCGCAGTTCAGCGCAACCATGATGCTGCCCGTCTTCTCCGCCGTCCTGCTGGGCCTGCCCAACGACCCCGACTACTTCGTCTCCTACGCAATCACGCTCTTCGTTGGCGGGCTGTTCATCTCGTGGCCGGGGTGAGCGCGAGAGCTGCACACCGATTTCTTTCTGCTGGAGAATCTCTTTCATGACCCGACTGCTCCTGCGCAGTAGCCGTCGAAGTTCGTTTGTCACGGCTCCACTCCTTTCTAAGGTTCGGACGGAAGCCTCAAGGCCCACCGGCAAACAAGGGGCCAGGATGCGGTAGGACCTATCTGATCCAACGCCTGTCTTTAGCCCGATCCCAGCCGGCCCTCGCTCTGACAAAGGTAACTTTTCTCGACTAACGTCTCTCTTGTCTGTCTGCGCAGCGCGTCCACCAACAACCCGATCTTCAGCGAGGTGGTCCCGCCGCAGCTGCGCACGACGGTGTACGCGGTGGACCGCCTGCTGGAGCTGCTGCTCGCGTCGTTCGGCCCCTTCGGCGTGGGCTACGTGGCGGAGCACATCTTCGGCTTCGACCTGCACGACATGGGCGACCACCGCAACCCCAAGGACGCCGACTCGCTCGGCATGGCGCTCGCGTGGAACATCAACTTGCCCGCCGCGCTTTGCGCGCTGTGCTACACGTGGCTCTACTGGACGTACCCGCGGGACCGGGAGCGCGCGTTGAAGGCGCGGGGGGTGGTCGTCGTACGGGAGCCCGAGTTGCTGGCGTGAGGGTTGGGAGAAGGCGGCCGAAAGTGGCTGCTTCGTACCGAGAGATCAATAGGACACAGCGCGAGCTTCTGAGCTTAACGATGTGTGTAAAAGCTGTAAAGAATGGTGGATCCAGTTTTGTTAGAATTGTCTGGAGATGGAACCCAGTTTCCTGTGTTTCTGAGAGCCTTAAGTAGAGCACTGCGATGGGGGAGAGATCAGTGAGTGGATGCAGCCAAATTGGCTGGTTGGGGTTTGCTATCGAGGACTGTCACTCGTGCACGCGACCAGGGCACAAGCAAGATCAATTCCAGCGACATGCGCACGCACGTACATTAGGACCGCAAAACTGTCAGTACAGCTTCTAAACACTAGCCGTTTACGTAAGTCCGTCACATTAGCTATCCGTTAATACACACCGTCTAGTTCAGGACGCATATTCTTTTTAGCTAGCGAGATATAACAACGGTTGCCTGAGCATGTATTGAGCTGTAGCATAGCAGTAGGATTCATTGATTTTGAGATTGAATGCTCAAAACTTCTCAGTACGCGTACCCATTCTGATCCGCGTACTCTTTGCCGCTTAATGTAAGAAAGCCAGTGGGTGCCCACGCGATCACTGAGTTTTTCTGTCATGAAACGCTTGGTTTGCTGCATGAGCCAGTCGCATGATCGATGGGATAGCAAGTTACGGATTGAATGTGCCTAGCATAAGATCGCCGCGCCGGATCCGACGCTCAGCATTCTAGCTCTAGCATTTGCATGATACTTAGCGACAGACTACAAACATACCAGCTGGATCCGATCGTGTAGATGTGACGGTGACGTCCGGCGCCTGCATGCTGAAATGTCATTATACGTGCATGCGCGCCCACTAATGCGCAATGATCATTGATGAATCTGATCCAGCTCGTGCCGCCTGGCATCATGCTCAGGCTCTGCCACGTACGTTGCTCCACGTGATGCATGATACAGCAGATTCCGCGAGAAGGCTGACTGTACGTTGGGATCGACGGTGCTGTGGAAAGGGTGACCCTGCATGGCGTAAAGACAACTCCAATCTGCAACTGCTATGCGCATATCAACGGACCAACAAAGTTCATGCAAAAGCTATCAAGCATATGGCAATATATGCACATGCACGTTTGAGCACGGTTGGGCAAGAATTATAGCCATACAGAGTTCGTGACGTTCGCAACTTTCTTGAATCTGCAAGCATCATGATCTGCTACATTTCTAGTATGGACTATCAGACAACACCATGTCATGTCTCTTATTGTCAGCATGCAAACATATGTGCCCACTTCTAAGCTTA
Organism: Klebsormidium nitens; assembly: GCA_000708835.1. NCBI lineage: Eukaryota > Viridiplantae > Streptophyta > Klebsormidiophyceae > Klebsormidiales > Klebsormidiaceae > Klebsormidium > Klebsormidium nitens. The sequence goes on along the minus strand of DF237801.1, from coordinate 12,192 downwards.
AAGAAGCCCAGAAATACCATCTTGAGTGCGCATAAACTCGTTAAGACTTTGTAGGACGCGTTCGACTCTCAGAGTCTCTTTATGGCTTGATGTTGAACATTCCGTTGCAGCCCACAATCCTCAACCTCGTCGCAGGGGTCACCCACCTCCGTCGAGCAAACGCTTCCAGTGCCTCTAGCTACCTATTAATAGGTGTACGAAGGCGAGCTTCTAGTCTTCGGACTGCGTCAATATGCAGAATCAGGAGGTCGTGCTGGAGGATGCTATATACATTGAGACCCTGCAGAATACGCAAGATTCATGAGGTTGATTTCTAAGCTGCCGACAAAGAAGAGATAAATTCAACCCTGCAGCAGGGAATGTAATTACGCACCTTGTATAGTAGGGTAACTGAAAAGAATTCTGAGTTCCTCTTCTGGAATATCAGCCGGACGTATGCGGAGGCTACTCATGGAGCAACTCCCTGAGAACTGCCAGGTTGGGTCACCGACGCACCCAAGTCGTTATGACCTCAAGCATGCAAAGCTCTCCCGAGCGCAGCTCTGATTGACCACAGTCCAGATCTTGTCAACCAGCTTTCCCATAGCAACGTGCCTCGTATGCAGATCTGGTCAATTTCCGACTCTCGAAGTATTATTTGCTGAGGTAAGACAGAAGCATATAAATTGAATCATGCAACGGTCTGACAACAAGAGGTTATTGAGCATAAGGGCAGCGCTACGCAGTCAAGGTGAGCCGGTACTCGATGTGACACAAGTCACACATATCCTGACTCATTGTGTCCAGTCTGTACGTAGGCAACGTGGGGCAAAGACAGCAGGCGCGGTCTTACCTGCCAGGGCAGCAGGTGCACGTTGGGCAGGTTCCCGCTCGCGAGCTGCAGCACGGGGTTGACCACGGTCCGCCCGTCCACAACGAGCACCTTCTTGGAGCCGTCCAGCGACTCCACCGACTGCACAAAGTCCTTGGTCTTGTGCGAGGCGGGGGTCACGCTGTCGAACACCAGCAACTGCAGGCAGGACCGAGACTCTGGTGTGTCAGCGACCGTCACGGGAATTGATGAGGGAGCGACGTCACAGGGACCGATGAGCAAATGCGAGCTATCTGCTCAAAGCTTGCAAGATGAAAGCCATCTGCGTCTCCTGACAGAATTGTGTCGTCGTTCCGGCCTCGACTTTGTGAAGCTGGCTGGCGCAGTCCGTGTCACAGTTGACGGTCGTAGAAGCCGTCTCCTTCGAATTTAGTTGGGCATTGAAAGTCAAGCCCAGAAAAGCAACGAACAAGCGTTCCCGGCTCCGTCATAACTCAAGCGGCTGCCTCGATTCAGGCAGCTAACAACAGCAGGTGCCAGCAGCCAGGAAGGAGCAGATTGTGGACGCTAACGGCCCGCTGGGTGTTCTTACCCGGCCCTCTGCCAATCGAGCGGAGAGTGCAGCCTTGAGCCCCAATCGGCGGACCTTTTTGTTCAGCTTGTGCTCCCAGTCACGAGGCTGTGGGCCATGCGCAATCGCTCCCCCTCGAAACTGCCATCAAAAACAGACCGTTCAGAAGTGTGCTCGAAGCATGGTTGCAGCGCTTGTGTTCTCATAAAAAGTAGACTGCAACGCACGTGAGGACAACAAAACCTTTTCTCGATCACATGAGGGCTTTGAGACCATAAACATTCTGCTTCGTAAGACCAGGAAGATAAAAATCAATCCCAGTCAAGTATCCCGGCGCAAAAGGAGACAGCATGCTGGTAATAACGGCTCACCTGCGGGCCCCTCAGATCTCCATGCCGTGCCCTTCCGAGACCCTTTTGCTTGTACGGTTTTTTGCCTGTCCCGCTTATAGTCGACCTGGTTTTCGTGGAGGATGTGCCCTGGTGGAGAAGTACCGACACGTTTAGTCTCATACGTGGCGGTATGCCCAAGCAATCAGGTTCCCCACCAAGCGCCCTACCACGGGAGCTGGTAATCCTTTACTAGACATCACAGGGTTTGGAAGCAGAAACCGGCTCTAACAAGAGTTTCAATGCAAACAAAGTTCGCCGATACTTGATGGACCTTTCTGAATCTGTTAGCGATGCCCAAAAACTTTGATGCAGACTGATGCGGAAAGTACTTGTGCAAGGGAAAACTGTCTGCATGTTCCTTGGATCTACTCGGATCGAGCATGACTCTTCAATCATTTAGAACCAACCTGTCTTCGCTTGGCCAGCTGCCACACCACCACTCTGTGCACTATGTCCGCCCGGATGGGTATGTTGAAGACGTCACCGCCCAGGACTGCCGTGCCCCTGTCCTCCCCCTGGAAGTTGGTGACTGGGACCTCCACATCTCTGTACACCTCTGCGAGCCACATAATACGAGAATGCTTGAACTGCGCCTTGGCACAAACAGGTGTAAGACCCATTTAAAAACCTGTGCTGTGCAATCGGACCATCGCAGCAGCACCTGAGTGAACGTGCTGGTCAACACAATGAGCACCTCGTCAGAAATTCTTGACACGCAACCAGAGGAGAAGATACAAAATATTACAGTTGCTTGTACCACAGGGGAGGATGGCTACCGTTCATTGTTAAACTGGAGGCTGACTAGAGGGCCTTTGCTCATGTCAGTGGCACTGGAACCGGGGTTTTTCTGTATCCCATTCTCCAATTGGGGGTCCATCATATAGAAAGGAAAGCACTCTCAACAATTAAAGCGGGTTCCTATGGTTGAGGCTCCGAAACAGATAGAAAGTTCCGACTAAACACCATTGAGTGAAGAAAAGTTGCCGGCTTTGACGAAGACCGCACTGTGAAAGCCGTGTGCTGCTCCTCAGTGACCAATGTGAACCTTGACAAAAGGTCCACAGCTTGGAGGCAGGTCCTATATCGGGTCCGAACGAACGCTTGATACATCGTCAATGCAAGAGTGACACTCGCAACTCAAAATTCTCCCACCGGATAAGCTCCGGCCGAATCCAAAAACTTGCATATGCTGTCTGTTTTCACGCCGCACACTCCTCACCTCGAACCTTTGTCTCCACTTTCTCCAGTGGATCCAAAACGCTGGTGCCAAATGGGCCAAATGACGCAGTCCTGTGCGATATCGCCTGCTTTGCCTCCTCAAGGCTCGCTAAGCTCCTCTGCAGCCTCTCAACCAGGACCCCGCTACTTGGTCTAATTTCGGCAGCAGTTGCGGTGGCCTCTGTCGTCACGTGTGCCACCAACTGATGTGGGGCCGTGGACGAAGAAGCGGAGCTGAGCAGTCCAAGGGCCTCAACCACCTGCATCAATTTCTATCTGCTTGAATGCAATCTACAGCAGAAGTGTGCTGCAATAGACCAGCGCTTCGAGGATCTTCAAAGACATGAAGAAAAGGGTGCCCCACATACCGCTTAAAAGGGAGGTCAGCCAATGTTCTGCTGAAAAGAAAGTCGGAGTAGAACAACAACTCATTCTCACAGAACAGCTGATCTTCAAACGCCCCGGAGATTACAAAGATCGTTTGCAAGATATCCCATTCAATGTAAAAATCTGCTGGAGCCCCCAGAGCAATCTCGTAGTCAGCGTTGCAAACAAGTTTAGTGCGACCTCCTGATGCTCTCATGACGTTCTTACCCTTAGCGGTGCACAACACTTCCCTCCAACCGCCTTGCACAACCCCCGAGCGAGCAGCATGGCTGCGCATCAACCACAAGCAACCAGCATAGGCGGCTGCGTGTCAGAATACAAGAAGCCCGCCAGAAGCAGCCGGGCAACCCTTTTCTGTCGAGATTATGCAGCAAAAAATCACTCAATGTGGCTGTCCTTCAAGACGAGCATCAACCGTGTGTGGGATAGGAGGGGTTGGGCCGGAGGGACAACTGCAATGGCGCCTGATCTTTTAAGTTTTAGCTGGCTACTGTACAGGTCTGTTGATCATTGACGCCGCGCCTCACAGCTACGCTCTAGAGTCTACATACGTCTCCCGGTCTCGTTCGTGCTCAAAATTAAATTCAATGCTACCTTCAGGAAGGCAAATGAAGTTCGGATGAAAAAATGAGCCACTCACAGCCTGCCATGTTAGACCCCCCGGGACGCAAAGTGGTGGGTATGTCCACAATGGCTCGAACCAGGGTCGAAAGCCCACTTGGAGCCGGTACGGACCCAAGTGTAATCGACGGGTCTGACCCGGGCAGTCTGGGGGGCCATCATCTTATGTCCAACTACCTAAATAACTCCATTGAAGAATACATGATGGCATGACGCATCCCGAGTGCACAACAATGGTCTGCATGGCCTGATCGACTCGTGTCGTACCTGAGATCGAAAGTTGTTCTTCTTTTGCATTGTATGGGCACCGAACGCTTAGGGCTACAAAGGCTATAATTGTAAAACTGGCCCAGACTTTCATAACACCCTAAGATCTGCAATTGCAGGCTTGCTATCAGATCGCGGCTCTCAAATTACTCGAGGGTTGGTTAATTCTGCAAGATCTCGCTTGAGCTTTGCCCACGCATATACTTGTGAGCAAGCAAGGCTGAAAGCATATGTGACGCCGTATATGCACGTGAGATCCGTTG